>CAUYPK010090197.1:0-51524 GCA_963574355.1 Loris lydekkerianus
GAATACAAATGTCTACATACAATAACTAAGAAAATGCCATGAAGGCTACGTTGAATAGTTTGATGAGAATATTTCAGATTGTATATGAAACCAGCACATTGTACCCCTTGATTGCACTAATGTACACAGCTATGATTTAACGATAAAAATAAATAAATAAATAATGCAGAAAAGAAGAGACCAAAAACAGTGGACTCTCTTAGAAAGAGACATGAATCATGGGTATCTCTAAAGGAGAAGAAAGTCCCCAGAGCATGGAAGCTCTAGTTGAAGGTATTATAGTTGAAATTTACCAGGCATTATCAGAGATGGCCAGTGGAATCCCAGGCAACTCAATTCAAACAAAGCATGTCCTAGACCCACTATAATTAGGCTGGCCACACCCAAAATAAAAGAGAAAAGTCTTTTTTTTTGTTTGTTTTGTTTTTAGACAGAATCTCAAGCTGTCATCCTGGGTAGAATGCCATAGTGTCATAGCTCACAGCAAGGTCAAACACTTGGGCTTAAGCAGTTCTCTTGCCTCAGCCCCCCAAGTAGCTGGGACTATAGGTACTCACCAGAACACCTGGCTATTTTTTGGTGCAGTTGTCATTGTTGTTTGGCAGGCCTGGCCTGGATTTGCCAGCTCTTGTGTATGTGGCTGGCACCATAGCCACTGGTCTACAGGTGCCGAGCCAAAAGAGAAAATTCTATCAGCTTCCAGGCAGAAGCAACATCTGATGCATAAGCGTATACCCATCAGATTAACAGCTGAATTCTCAGTGGAAACTTTACAAGCCAAAAGGGAGTGAGCTTCTGCCTTCAGTCTTCTCAAACAGAACAACTACCATCCTAGGTTTCTGTACCCTGCAAAACTAAGCTTGATATTTGATGGAGAAATCATCTGACATATACACTTTGAAGAAATTTGTCACTTCTAGACCTGCCCTGCCGGAAGTTCTAAGACCTGAACTATACCCAGAGGAGTGCAATAGTCTCCCAGCAGTAAAATTACCTAGTAACTTAAGGACAAAACCTAGCTACTACAATGGGCTAAATGATAAAGCAATAGAGTTCCTCACAACAGTACAAACAGATATTGACTTTTCTTACTAATTACCTCAATAAATGTGAATAGCTTGAACTTCCCACTGAAGAGACATAGGCTTGCTATTGGATAAAAATAATTCAAGCTCAGTATTTGTTGTCTTCAGGAAACACATCTATCCTCCAAGAACAAAGCAAGACTCAGGATGAAGGGTTGGAAAACATTATTTCATGCTAATAGAAACTAAAAGAACGTGAGATCTGCAATATTTATAATGGGATACCATTGACTTTAATACAACACAAATAAAGACCATGATGGACATTTTATACTAATCAAAGGAACAATTCAGTGGGAAGATGTATCAATTCTAAATATTAATTTACCCAACTCAGGCACTCCCACAGTTAAAACGAAATGAGAAACAACACCACCATAATATTTAGAGACTTTAACACTCTACTGGAAGAACTGGACAGATCCTCCAAGCAGAATTAAACAAAGAAACTTTGGACTTAATCTTGACTCTAGAACAAATGGGCTGAACAGACATCTAGAGAACATTTCACCCCAATACTACTGAATATACGTTGTTCTCATTAGCTTTTGGATCATTTTCCAAGAGTGATCACACCCTATATCACAAAACAAGCCTCAACAAATTTGAAAAAATAAAAATTATGCCATGTACCTTTATAGGCCACAATGGAATAAAAGTAGAAATCAATTCAAAAAAACACTCACAAAGTAATGGAAACTAAACAACTTATTGCTGAATCATAGCTGGGTCATGGAGGAGCTAAAGAAGGAAATCATTAAATTCCTCAAACAAAATGACAGTGATGCCACAGGCTATCAAAACCTGTAGGATACTGCAAAAGCAGTCCTAAGAGAGACATTCATTGCATTAAATGCCCACATCCAGAAATCAGAAAGAATGCAAATCAACAATCTAATGGATCATCTCAAGTAACTGGAAAAGAAAAGGCAATCCAATCATAAACTCAGCAGAGGAAAAAAATGATAATTAAAATCAGATCAGAACTAAATGAAATTAAGAATAAAAGAACCATCCAGAAGATTAATGAAGCAAAAAGTTGTTGTTTTTTTTTAAGATAAATAAAATTGAAAACCTTTGGCCAGATTAATAATAATCAGAAAATTAAGATCTCTAAAAAGAGCAAAGAAATTAAAAAGGGAGAAATAACAAATACTAAAGAAATATAAAATGTTATCACTGAAAACTACAAAGAATCTCTATGCCCAGTAATTTGAAAATATGGAGGAAATGGACCAATTCTTGAAATCACACTACCTCCCTAGACTCAATCAAGAAGAAATAGAACTCTTGAATAAACCAATAGCAAGGACTGAAATTAAAACAACAAAAAAAAGCTTCCAAGAAAAAAAAAAGTCCTGAACCAGACAGTTCAAACCAGAATTCTGCCAAGCCTTCACAGAAGAGCTTGTTACCTATATTGCAGAATCTATTCCAAAACATTAAGAAGGAAAGAACCCGGATCCTTTGATCATTTCTATAGTGGTCAAAACTCTTCCCTTCTACAAAGCAAAAATCACTCTGATACCAAAGCCAAGTAAGGGCACAACAAAAAACTGGGCAGCACCTGTGGCTCAAAGGAGTAGGGCGCTGGCCCTATATGCCAGAGGTGGCAGGTTCAAGCCCAGCCCTGGCGAAAAACTGAAAAAAAAAAAAAAAAAAAAAGAAAGAAAGAAAACTACAGACCAGTGTTATTAATGAATATTTATACAAAATATTAGCAAATAGGATTCAAGTACCCATCATCAAAATAATGCATCCCCATCTCTAAAAAAATAGCTGTGAGTTCTGGCAGGCACCTGTAGTCCCAGCTATGTGGGAGGCTGAGGCGAGGGGATTACTTGAGCCCAGGAGTTTGAGGTTGCTGTGAGTTGTGATGCCATGGCACTCTACAAATGGTGACAAAGTGAGACTCTGTGTCACAAAAAAATAGGGAAATACCTTCTGAAGAAGACCCCACTGTTAATCATAGCAACAACAAAAATAAATAAATGGGACCTGATCAAATTTAAAAGTTTCTGTACAGCTAAGGACACAATCAACAAAGCAAAGAGACAACCTTCAGAATGGGAGAAGATCTTTGTATTCTAGGAATCTGACAAAGGGCTAATTGCAAGAATCTACAAAGAGCTCAAGCACATCAATAAGAAAAGAGCCACCCCCATCAAAAACTAGGCAAGAGACATGAACAGAGACTTTTCTCTTAAGGACAGATGGCTAACAAACACATGAAAAATGCTCATCATCCCTAATCATCAGAGAAATGCAAATCAAAACCACTTTAAGATATCACCTAACTCCAGTAACAGTGACCCACATCTCAAGGTCCTAAAGCAATGGAGGCTGGCATAGGTGCAGAAAGAAGGGAATCCTTAGGCACTGTTGATGGGACTATAAACTAATACAGCCCCCATGGAAGGAAGTATGGAGATTCCCGAAAGAACTAAAAGTAGACCATATCATTTGATCCTGTGATTCCCATTACTAGATGTCTATCCAAAAGAAAAAAAAAGAAGGCTCGGCGCCTATGGCTCAAGCAGCTAAGGCGCCAGCCACATACACCTGAGCTGGCGGGTTCAAATTCAGCCTGGGCCCACCAAACAACAATGACGGCTGCAACCAAAAAATAGCCGGGCGTTGTGGCAGGTGCCTGTAGTCCCAGCTACTTGGGAGGCGGAGGCAGGAGAATCGCTTGAGCCCAGGAGTTGGAGGTTGCTGTGAGCTGTGATGCCACAGCACTCTACCCAGGGCCACAGCTTGAGGCTCTGTCTCAAAAAAAAAAAAAAAAAAAAAAAAAAGAGGGCAGCACCTGTGGTTCAAAGGAGTAGGGCGTCAGCCCCATGTGCTGGAGGTGGCGGGTTCAAACCCAGCCCCGGCCAGAAATTGCAAAAAAAATAAAAATAAAAAAAGAGGACATTTTACTTTAAGGACTTCTTGCACTTAAATGTTTATAGCCTCACAATTCACAATTGCAAAGTTGTGGAAACAGCATAAGTGCCTTTCAGCACATGAATGGATTGATAAATTGTGATGTATTTACACCATGGAATACTGTTCAGCCATCAAAAAGATGGAGATTTTGTATGTTTAGTAACAATCGGGATGAATTTGGAAAATATTCTCCTAAGTGAAGTGTCTCAAGAATGTAATACAAACGTCACACATACTCAGTACTAAATTGAAACTAGTAGATTAACAACTACATGCTCACATGAGAGTAAAACTCAATTTCAAGTAGTGGTGAGGGGGAAGGGGATTTATTAATTTCCCACTCAATAAGTACATTGCATGGATATATGGCACATTTCCTGGGAAAAGGACACAAGTACAACTTGGACTTTAACCTCATGAAAACAAACTATGTAACTGATCACATGTACCCTCATATTAATCTGAACTTTTAAAAAGTTGGATTTCTGGGCGGCGCCTGTGGCTCAGTGGGTAGGACACCAGCCCCATATGCCAAGGGTGGTGGGTTCAAACCCAGCCCCGGCCAAATTGCAACAAAAAAATAGCCGGGCGTTGTGGCGGGCACCTGTAGTCCCAGCTGCTCGGGAGGCTGAGGCAAGAGAATCGCCTAAACCCAGGAGTTGGAGGTTGCTGTCAGCTGTATGACGCCATGGCACTCTACCAAGGGCGATAAAGTGAGACTCTGTCTCTACAAAAAAAAAAAAAAAAAAAAAAAAGTTGGATTTCTTTCATCCAATATTTTCACAGCTTTTAACATGCTAATGTGAAGGTGAAACTCCAACTTTAGGTGATAAAAGGAACACTAAAACAGTATTTTTGAACTTACTAGACCATAAGAACTACTTTTTTCTTAGAGGACATAAGAATATAGAATTCTATGGAGGAAAAGTTTCCTCCAGAGACCCTAAATTATAAACGCCTGCACCTACTGAAAGAGTGCAACACCACTCCAACCTCTTTGAAGAGGTCAACCTTCAGGCTCATGTGAACGAAGGGCTTTCTCCTTTCTTCATCAGGTATAATAGTGAAAAAGAAGGTCATAGAGAGATGCTTGTTGTACCAGTATATTTCCTTCACTTCACTTCTAGGTAAAGACATCATTTATTGGAATACAGGAGAAGTACCTGAGTGAATACTGCTTTTCTGGTACTTACATCCTCTCCCTCCTCCTGCAAGGCTATCATTTCACAGCCAATTCCTGGGATAATACTCATTTCATTGGCAAGGTAATTTGGGTATCTTTTGGGTTAAGGGGAGGTTGGGATTGGGTGTTAGTGATTGAAGCAACTTTGGGCTTGAAAGAGGTAGGCAGTAAGTTTTGGCCTGATGTTCTTTTCTACCATCCCACCTCTGAACAAGCTGGTACTCTGTGTCAAGCCCTCCTGGGTATGTTGACCAGCTGTGAGCATTTTCTTGAAGGAGAACTACCTTCATTCTCAGTTGCTCCTTTCTTACTACATATCAGTGGCTAATTCCTTACAAAACAAAAAAGTGAGATATTAAAGTAACAGCATTTCAATAGTCACAGTAATTCTGTGTGCTGACTTCAACAATCCTCTCAAAGGCCTCTTTCACAAGGTGGAAAAGGATAGTCATGATTTCAACATACTTGTTGGTTGTTACTTTAATCTGAAAGGTCTGTGTGAGGAAGGGGACTGAGTGGCTGTAAGTGATGAGGTGCTGCTTAGAAGCCTCACTGCAGTGCTTTATCATAGCACCACCTGCAGGTATCCAGAAATAGAGACACATGTGCAGCAGTTTAACAACTCAAGCTTGATGAAAAATATCAAGAGCAGTGTTTCTCTTCCTTTTTAAATGCATGCTCACTAATGGTAAAACCGTTTAAACCCATGCTCACTAATGGCAAAAACATTTACTGTATTAAATATGGTGATTTCTAGCAAAACAAATCATTGAGGCAGAGTGCTATTGCATCCTTTAGGATACTACTTTCTTTACACTCTTGTCAGTACTGCTCTTGCTAATTCAAACTTAAATCTTTTCCTTGTTTTTATATCCCAGTCTTCCTTCCGTTCTTTCACAGTTTATTTTGTTTGAGGGATATGTCTATGTCAAATTCACATCTGACACATAGAGGCAGTCCTGAGCTGTATTCCTTGAACTCCTCCAAAGCATGATCCAGCATTTCTAAGGCCTAGGTGATAAATCCTTTAGCTCTGGATCTTTCTTTGACATAGACAGTTAGATAAGGTTCCTATCCTCCACAGAGGGAAGTAGATGTTTTAGAGATTATTAATTTCCAGTTTTGGTAAAGGAGTATAGAAGAGGGGAACTTCCACATGATATTGGTTAGAGAGTAAACTGGCACAACTTTTTGGGAGTCTGTTTTGATAATATGTGCTAAGAGCCTTAAAAATGTACACATCATCTCATCCAATTACTCCATTTCTGAGATTTATGGTAATTGGGTAAACTGCATAAAAATGAATGTACAAGGCAGTTCATGTCAGTAATGATGTAGAAATATCTTGAGTTATGGAATGATGTTCACAAGGTATTTTAAATGAATTATTCTACGTACAATTTAATTCCATTATTATTATTTTTTTTTTTTTTGGAGACAGAGTCTTGTTTTGTTGCCCTCAATAGAGTGCTGTAGCGTCATAGCTCACAGCAACCTCAAATTCTTGGGCTCAAGCAATCCTCTTGCCTTAGCCTCCCAAGTAGCTGGGAGTACAGGAGCTAACACCTGTCTATTTTTAGAGTTGGGATCTTCCTCTTTCTCAGGCTGGTCTCAAACTCCTCAGTGCAAGTGGTGAACCTGCCTAGGCCTCCCAGAGTGCTATGATTATAGGTGTGAGCCATTCCATTTTTGGTAAGAAAAATACATGCACAGAGAGGACTGGAAGAATGTATCACAAAATAATAACAGCAACAACTGCATGGTGAAGTATGGATGGCTTTTATTTTCTTCTTTAAGCTTATCTGTACTTCCATGACTATGCATGGCCCATGCAAAAAAATATTTTCAAAATTTATTATTCACAGACCAGCTATATTCTAATATGTTTTGAGGTAACTGTAAAATATTCTTAGGAAGGTCATAGCATGTTTTATCATTTAATAAGAATATATTCTCATGTATATGCGTAGTCTTCCAACTTCTATAAAGTAAGATTGACTTGGGATTATTCCCTAATTTTTCCCTAGTTGAATCATAGAGAAGTCCTGTTTTTTCTGGGCCTCATGAAGATGTAAAAGGCCAGGGACAATCATTATTTTCTCATCCTTGTTCTTGCTTCCTGTCACTCCTTATCACTCCCCCTCCTCCAAAATTCACACAAACAAGAAAAAAGGAATGCAAAGCTCCAAAGGTCAAATTAAGTTCTTCTAGGCAGGAGAAATGGGCAATTATTCACCAACTCTGAACTTTGAGAATATAGTAATTAGGCTCCAAACTCTCTTGCTTAATCACTTGCTCCTAATCTATTTTCCCTACAACCATATTCCCAGTGTGGAAAATAAAATTAACACTGAGCTATGGGGTACTCAGTGTTACGGATGGGGTTGCATAAAAGCTACAGATTATCTCCTCCAACCACAAACAACAGACTTTCCCCACTGTTTGCAGATCGAGGGCAGCAATGCTGGCTGGACTTTGGGCTACATGCTGAACCTGACCAACATGATCCCAGCTGAGAAGCCAGTATCCAAACCTCTCTCCCACGGCACCTATGTCTTCCTCATGGTCTTCTTCTCCCTGATCCTTGTTGCAGTGTTTTCCATAGGCATGTTTATTTTTCATAAGCCTTCACTTTTCTGCAAAGAAGGAGTATAACAAGAGCAGCTGGAATCTGCTGGCTGGAGTGAAGAAAAAAAAAATTACTTGCCCAGAGAGCACTTTCCTCTACAGTGCTATACAAAGTCATCCTTCCCTGCTCACCAGTAGTGTACAAAGTCATCCTTGCTGGCTTACCAGGGCCAGTGTTGACCAGCATGAAGCTTAGTTTTTTCTAAAGCCTTTCTCTGGGAGGTATTTACCTCCCTCTGCTGAAAGGACTTCTGGTAGACACTGTCTCTTTTTGTGAATATTTCTCGGCTGCCCCTTTCTCCTTTGTACTCTGTGCTTGTGCCATTCTTAAAGACCTGACACTTTTCATGATCTTTGCTTTTTAAAAGAACAATATTGACTTTGTCTAGGAAAACTGAGAGTCCTGAGTCCTGTGCTGGGAAGCTAAGCTGGTTAAAAGATGAATCTCAGGAACGGGTTCAATTGTACTCTTTAAGAATATCTCTCTCTTTCTCTCTCTCATCCTCCTGCTTCCCATTCATTAATAAAGCCATACAATGCCTTTGGAAAGGGCAGGCACACATTCCATTCCCAGGCTGCCCATTGGGTAGGAAAATTTTCTAGAGCAGGCAAATATGTGCTAAGGCCAAAGAGTTTTACAAGGGAATCTACTCATGACGTTAATATAATTCATAATCCCTTCCAAGACAGGGATGTGAATGAGTCACATATTCCTGGATGATGCCAAAATGCTATAGAGTGGAATATGCAGAACCAAGATTTTTAAAAAGCAGATGTACATACACACATTCAAATATCAAGGCTTACTATATGGTAGATGTATATACGTGTCAGGAAGAAAAATATAGTTACAACTCAGGGTCAGGAAAATGCATCCTCCAATGCATCTTCTGAGGTTTTGTTTCCATTATGGTAAAATATAAATAAAATTTAACATTCAATTAATTACAAATCAGTGACATTTAGTACATTTACAATGTTGTGCAACCATCACCACTATTTAGTTCCAGAACATTTTTATCATCAAGAAATTATCTGGAGATAAGCCCATCCTGGGTAGGCACAAACCTTTCAGTTAACAGCTGTGCTACCCAGCTGCACTGCAAAGATGGCTCACTGAATTTTAAAGCTATGATACATCTTGTTGTCCCAGGGTTTAATTTAGTGAGAAGGCAGCATTATTCTGTCTCATTATTCTGCCTTCTCACTAAAGGCAGAATAATGCCTTTATTCTGCCTTTAGTGAGAATATTTTTGCATGTTTTTGTTCTTTCATTGTGTTTAAACATCAAGATATGCCAGCAACCATGTCAGGAAGTACTTTTGCCACCCTTGTCAGTATTGGATTTATTTATTTATGCCATGGAATATTTTGTGGGAGAAATAGTTACTATGAACCTTACCACGAGGAAGATATCCCATATTTCTTTCCTTAAGGGTTGCTGCAAGAGTTACCTATACAGCAGGATTAAATGGTGATGTTTTCTTCTTACCTTGACCTAAGCTTTCCATCTCTGGATATGGAGACAGATTGTTGAACTGATGAGAAAGAAAATTCCTCCCACAAACTAGAAGCCAAATGTCCCTGTATCTCTTGAACAACCAAATCATTTTTGACAATGGCCAGGTGACTAAATATTAAAAATGCTGTGGACAAGAACTTCCTTGATTAGAAATCAGAAGCCAAATTAGAAATTGGTTGCTTATATTCTTGTAGCTTTTATTGGTGCATTTATAGTGTAAAATTATTTAATAGTGACCCATTGTTTTTCACCTACCACACCCAGAATGGCCCAGAGCAGATTCCTGGATCTGCCTCAAAACCAACCCTCTCTCCCAACAGAATTGAGATTAGGTTGTGCCTACTACCTCCCTCCATAAGTGGAGATTTTACCAAGTGGAGTTTGGCTCCAGATACCTTAAAGGTAAAATATACACAAATATATATTACTATTCCCATTCATTCTCTCTCTCTCTCTCTCTCTCTCTCTCTCTCTCTCTCTCTCTCTCTCACTTCCCATTCATTAATAAAGTCATGCAATGCCTTTGGAAAGGGCAGACACACATTCCATTCTCAGCTACCCATTGGGTAGGAAAATTTTCTAGAGCTAAAGCCAAAAGAGTTTTGAGCTCTGTGCTCAAGTGCATTGTATTCATTTTTTTCTTTTAATCCTACAGCAATATGAAGAAGGCAGCTATTACCACTTCTATTTTGTAGAAACAGAAACTGGGGCTCAGAGTAGTTAAGTCACTTGCCTATATGGCTGAGCAAAAGTATGGCATGCATTTATACATTATTTTCTTTCCTGATTATACTAGGCTGTCTCTTCATAATCTCTAAGCATGTACCTAAAACTTGACATGAATACAGAGTTCATAGGATGTGGTAGAAAGGGAAGCAGACAGATGGGCTTGTAATTTACTATGTAGGTCACTGTGAAAGTATTTTTTTCTTTTTATAGTTTTCTAAAATATCAGGCATTTTTCTTTCTGTTTTTTTTTTTTAATTTTTCAACTAATGTATTTATTTTTTATTTTTATTAAATCATAACTGTGTATATTGATGCATTTATTGGGTTCAGTGTGCTGATTTGATATACAAGGTGAAATGCTTACATTGAACTGATTAACACATCCATCATAATTATAATCTTTCTTTAATAGTTTTGAAGTATACCGATGCATCATGCGCATTAGGTGTGATCCTCCCAAATACCCTCCCTCCTTCCATCTCCCCCTTCCCCTCTTTCTCTGCTTCCCTTCTACTTTCTGGACTATCGTTATGTTTTATCATTTGTATGAATGTGTAGGTGATTATATATTGATATCATAGTAGTATTGAGTATATTGGATACATTTTTTCCATTCTTGTGATACTTTACTAAGAAGAATATGTTCCAGCCCCATCCAGGTAAACATAAAAGATGTGAAGTCTCCATTTTTTTATGGATGCATAGTATTCCATGGTGTACATATGCCACAATTTGTTAATCCATTCATGGGTTGATGGGCAACGAATTGGGCTACAATGAACATTCTGGTGCAAATGTCTTTGTTGTAAAATGATTTTTGATCATCTGGGTATATACCTAGTAGAAGAATTGTAGGATCAAATGGTAGGACTATTTTTAGTTTCTTGAGTATTCTCCAAACTTCTTTCCAAAAAGGTTGTATTAGCTTGCATTCCCACCAGCAGCGTAGAAGCGTTCCCTTCTCTCAACATCCATGCCAACAGCTATAATTTTGGGATTTTGTGATATGGACTAATCTTACTGGAGTTGGATGATATCTCAAAGTGGTTTTCATTTGCATTTCTCTGATGATTAAAGATGATGAGCATTTTTTCATGTGTTTGTAGACCATGAGTCTGTTTTCATCAGAGAAGTTTCTGTTCAAATCTCTTGCCCACATAGAAATTATTCGTTCTTTTCTTATTGTTTAGTTTGAGTTCTCTGTGGATTCTAGTTATCGACCTTTATCAGAAGCATAACCTGCAAAAATCTCCCATTCTGAAGGTTGTCTGTTTGTTTTACTTACTGTGCTCTTGGCTGTGCAAAAGTTTTTTAATTTGATCAGATTGCAGTAATGTATTTTTGGTGTTGCTTCAATTGCCTGGGGGATCCTCCTCATAAAGTATTCTCCCAGGCTGACTTCTTCAAGCGTTTTCCCTGCACTCTCTTCTACTATTTTTATTATTTCATGTCTTAAGTTTAAATCTTTTATCCAGTGAGAATCAATTTTTGTTAATGGTGAAAGGTATTGGTCCAGTTTCAGTCATCTATAGGTTGTCAGCCAATTCACCTAGCATCATTTGTAAATGGGGAGTATTTCCCCCACTGAATGTTTTTTATAGGCTCATCAAAGATCAAATGATGATAATGAGCTGGGTTCTCTTGGTTCTCTATTCTGTTCCATAAATCTACCTCTCTGTTTTTGTGCCAGTACCATGCTCTTTTGATCATTATAGATTTATAGTGTAGCCTGAAGTCTAGAAATGTGATCCCTCCTGATTTGTTTTTATTTCTGAGTAATGTCTTAGCTATTCAAGTTTTTTTCTGATTCCATATAAAACAAAGCACTATTTATTCAGGATCTTTAAAGTAGGATATTGGTGCTTTAATAGGGACTGCATTAAATCTATAGATTGCTTTGGGTAGTATGGACATTTTAACAATATTGATTCTTCCCAGCCAATGTTGATTCTCCATAGCCATGAAATGGTATGATTTTTCTTTTGTTAACATCTTCAGCTATTTCTTTTCACAGAGTTTTATAGTTCTCTTTATGGAGATCTTTTATGTCCTGAAAGATCAGGACATGATCTTTAGGTTATGTCCTAAATTTAGGTAAATTTCCTAAATTTAGGTAAAATTTCCAGATATTTCATCTCCTTTGGGAGTACTGTAAAAGGAATAGAATCCTTGACTATATTTCCTACTTGACTATTGTTGGCATATATAAAAGCTACTGATTTGTAAGTATTGATTTTGTATACTGAGACACTGCTATATTTAAGTTTTATAGTTGAGACCCTGGGATTTTCCAGGTATAGGATCATATCATCTGCAAAGAGTGAGACTTTGATCTCCTGTGATCCTAGTTGGATACCATTGATTGCTGTCTCTTGCCTGACTGCGCAATGCCTAAGAGTTCCATTACTAGGTTCAATGGAAGTGGAGGCAGTGGGCATCCTTGCCTAGGTCCTGATCTGAGTGGAAATGTTTTAAATTTTATTCCATTCAATATGATGTTGGCTGTGGGTTTGGTGTAGATGGCCTCTATCAGTTTAAGAAATGTCCCTTTTATACCTGTTTTTTTTTTTTTTTTTTTTTTTTTTTTGGTGTTCTGATCATGAAAAGATGCTGGATATTATCGAAAGCTTTTTCTGTATCAATTGAGAGAATCATATGGTCTTTGTTTTTTATTTTGTTGATATGATATATTATATTTATAGATTTGTGTATATTGAACCAACCCTGGAATAAAACCAACTCGATCATGGTGTATAATTGTTTTGATGTGTTGTTGAATTCTGTTTGCTAAGATCTTATTGAATATTTTTGCATCTATATTCATTAATGATATTGGTCTATGGTTTTCTTTCTTTGTTGTATTTTTTCCTGGTTTGGGGATCAGGGTGATATTTGCTTCATGGAATGCGTTGGGAAGTAGTCCTTCTTTTTCTATGCTTTGGAAAAGGTTGTATAATATAGGTACTAGTTTCTCTTGAAAGGTTTGATAGAATTCAGATGTGAAGCCATCTGGTCTTAGACTTTTCTTTTTTGGGAGAATTCATATTGTTGATGCTATTTCAGTACTTGATATATGCCTATTCAAGATTTCTAATTCTTTCTGGTTGAGTCTAGCAAGGTTGTGTACTTCTAGGTATTGGTCCATTTCCTTCAGATTTTCATATTTCTGGGAATAGAGCTTTTTGAACTAATCATTGAGGATTTTTTAAATTTCTGAGGTGTCTGTTGTTATTTCTCCTTTATCATTTCTGATGGATGTTATTAGAGATTTTACTTTTCTGTTTCTGGTTAGGTTAGCCAAAGGTTTATTAATAAACTTATAAAGTTTATTAATCTTTTTTAAAAACCAACTTTTTATTTCATTGATCTTCTGAATGATTCTTTAGTTTTCAAATTCATTTAATTCTGCCCTAATTTTGGTTATTTCTTTTCTTCTGCTGGGTTTGGGGTTGGAATGTTCTACCTTTTCCAGTTGCTTGAGATGACCTATTAAATTGCTGGCTGCCTCTCTTTCTGTTTTCTTGATTAGGCTTTCAATGCTATAAATTTCCCTCTTAGGACTGTCTTTGTACTATCTCACGGGTTTTGATAATTTGTGTCTTCATTATCATTTTATTCCCCAAATTTGGTGATTTCTTTCTTAATCCTGTCTTTGACCCAGCTATCATTTAGCCTAAGATTATTTAGTTTCCATGACATTGTTTGAGTATGAAGATTCCTGTTCCTGTTGAGTTCAACTTTTATTCCATGGTGGTCTGAGAAGATATAAGGAATAATTCCTATTCTTCTAAATTTGCTGAGGTTAGACTGGTGTCCTAAGATATGATCAATTTTGGAGGATGATCCATGGGCTGATGAGAAGAATGTATATTCAGTTTTATTAGGATGAAATGTTCTCTAGAGGTCTGTTAAATACATTTGTTCTAGCATCAGGTTTAAGTCTAATATTTCTTTGTTTAGTTTTTTTCTTGCAGGATTTATCCAAGACTGTCAAAGGGGTGTTAAAATTTCCAACTACTATAATGCAGGAAGATATCAAGTTGTTCATCTCCATTAGGGTTTGCTTTATAAATTGAGGAGCATTCTGGTAGGGTGCATAAATGTTAATTATAGAAATCTCTTCCTATTGGGTGTTTCTCTTGACAAATATGTAGTGATCATCTTTATCTTTTTGGTTTAAGGCCAATTGTATCTGCAAATAAAATTATAGCCCCTGCTTTTTTCTGATTTCTGTTTGAGTGTATTTTAGATGTCCATCTCTTCACCCTAAGTCTATTTTTAGACTTCAGGTAATAGGAGATTCTTGTATGCAGCTGATGTCTGGTCTGAGTTTATGTACCCAGTCATCCAACCTATGCCTCTTTAGAGGATAATTTAAACCATTCACATTAATTGAGAGAATTGATAAGCCTGGAAGTCTTTTGGGTGTCATTTTTTTTCAAATGTCCAGTGGACTTTTTAACTCTTTCACCTCTGTGGAAGTTGGGTTTTGTTCAAAAATATCTGAGTGAGTTAACTTTGGTGGTAGAGTATTATGCTGGTCATTGTAGAGGATGGGTGAGTTGGTTTAGTTATGATAAATTTCTTCAACATATGTATGTCATCAAAATATTTGATTTCTTCATCACAAATGAAACTCAGTTTAGCTGGATACAGGATCCTGGGCTGACAGTTGTTTTGTTTTAGGAGATTGAAGGACAATGACCATCCCCTTCTGGCTTGAAGAGTTTGGGCTGAGAGATCTTCAGTCATTCTGGTATTTCTCTCTACACAAGCTTTTTGTAGGTGATGCTTTTCTTACATTTGGCTTCTTGCAGAATTTTCTTCTTCTTCTTAACTTTGGCATAGTTAATCACAATGTGTCTAGGAGATGCTTTATTTAGATTGAGTCTTGCTAGGGTTCTGAAACTGTCTACTATCTAAATTCCTGTATCTCTTGCAATGCTTGGGAAATTCTCCTCCACAATCTCTTGGAGTAGAGCATCTGTACCTTTAGGACCATCCTCTTCTCCTTCAGGAATTACTATAAGATGAATATTTGATCTTTTGGAGTGATCCTGCCACTCTCTCAGGGAATGATCAGTTTTTGCTCTCCATTTGTCTGCCTCTTTGAGCATTTGGAAATATTCAAAAGCTCCATCTTCAATTTCAGAGATCCTTTCTTCTGCCTGGTCAACTCTATTACTGAGGGACTCTACTGTATTTAGGAGCTCCTCAAATAACTTTTTTGTTTCCTTGAACTCTGCTATTTCTTTTCTCATTATGTCAATATCTTTTTGACTTTGTCTTTGGCTTCATTAATTTCTTGAGACAACTTTAGAACTACTCTTTGGATTTCAATTTCTAACTTTTCTTCCATTCTATTCATCTTATTTTCTATCCATATTCTGAATTCTATTTCTGACATTCCAGCCATTTGTCTATGCATGGCATCTTCAGTCCTTTGTCATTCTTTGGGGGGTTGATCTACTCTGGTTATTCATGTTGCCAGAGTTCTTCCATTGGTTCTGCCCCATGTTTATTTTCCACTGTTTGGTTATTAGAACTAGTAGGGTGAGAATGAATTGGGGTTCCCAGGTGGTAGAGTTAATCATCCCCTTACCAAAGCACTAGGCTTTATAATTGTGGCTTATCCCCTACAACCTTACAAAGGCCCCGTTCAGAGTTTTGGGTGGAGACTGTGAGGATCTGCTTGGTTAGCTAGCACAAGGTGGTACTATTTTTAAATCATCCAACCTCTACCCTATCCTAAGAAGCCATGGTATTAGGTTTAAATCTTGGCTGTAGAGAGATACAGACAGCTTGGGTGCCCCGACCCTACCATTCAGTTGCTTTCTGCTACAGAGCTTCCAAGATCAACCTTAGAGGGTCCACTGGTGAACAGCTCCAGATGCCAGTTCCAATCCAATTGTCTCAGGCAGTATAAACCCTGCTCAACAGAGAGGGATCCAAGGATCTCCAACAGCTCAATTGGAGCCTGTGGTCCATGCCCCCTCCCACCAGAATCAGTCTGGTGTTCATTTCTCAGCTCGTGGGTCTAGTTGGAGCTGGGAACTACACCCCCTGCCTGCTGGTTGCAGTCCACACCCAGGAAGCCTCTGCTTGCAGGCTCTATTGTAGTCAGGGGACCATGACCCAGCCTATTGATCTCAGTCCACACTCAGCAAGTCTCTTCTTGCCGGCCCAGTTGGAATCAGGGGACCACACCCTGGCCTGCCAGTCTCAGTCTACACTGGCAAGCCTCTGCTCTCCAGCTCTGTTTTTTGTTTTTTTTGAGATTGAGTCTTGCTGTGTTACCCTTGGTAGAGTGCCATGGCATCACAGCTCATGGCAACCTCAAACTCTTGGGCTAAAGCGATTCTCTTGCCTTAGCCTCCCGAGTAGCTAGGACTATAGGTGTCTGCCACAGCGGCCAGCTAGTTTTTGGTTGCAGTTGTCATTATTGTTTAGCAGGCACAGGCCAGGCTCGAATCTGCCAGCTTTGGTGTATGTGGTGACACCCTACTCACTGAACTACAGGCCTGAGCCACACTACCTCTGGTGTAGTCAGGGGACCACACCACCACCTGCTGGTCTCAATCCACACCTGGCAAGCCTCTGCTGGTGGGCTCTGTTGGAATCAGGGGATTATGCCCCCGCTTGCAGTTCTCAGTCAACACCCAGAGGTCTCTGATGCAGTCAGGGAACCATGCCCTTGTCCTCAGGTCTCAGTGCACACCCAGCAAGCCTCTGCTCCCAACCCAGTTGGAGCCGGGGACCAACCCCACCACTGAACTCAGTTCACACCGAGCAACCACTCTCCTGCTTGCAGGTACTGTCACAGGCGGAGGTTCACAGCCTGAACCCAGCCAGACACAGCCTGAACCCAAGGGTCAACACCACCACTGTCCGTGCAGTTATGCCAGGGGACTGCTCCTCCTCCTGCTGAGTGTCCCTTTCTTGCCATGCCCACTCTCTTCCCCACTAGTCACAGATTCCATCCTGATATTTGGTGGTCCACACTATGCCATGATCTCTCAGGAAAAGACCAAACACTCTGGGCTCTGCAGGGGGCAGAACTTCAGATTGCCATGTGATGGGGGAAGGGTGGACTGGGAGTTTGGAATTGTGGGGGAAAATATTTGTTCAATTTTGTGCCCTGTGGGATGGTGTCTCGGTTCACAAGTGGGACCTCCCTGGAGAAAGAGACCCAGTGTTTAGTGGCTCTCTCCAAGTGAGGTAAAATCAGAGGTCTTTTGTTCTCTGCACGCTTGCAGAGAGCCTGCAGCAGGCCTCCCACTTGGGGGAGGGGTCTCTGATCCTTTAGAGGATAGGGTTTGTACCTGTAATTTGTTTTCTTAAATGCTCTTCGTTGAAGTTGCTGAACTTCTTTCTTGGCTCAGTTCCCCACCTTTAGCTTCGTATAGTCCAATTTTGTCCAGTTTTTCTCCCTCTGGTTAGGAGCCTCTGCTGAGGGTTGCTACTAGTTGGCCATCTTCCTAGAATTCCCTATTTCACTGTGAAAGTTTTGAGACAGACTGTGTTATGGTCCATTTTCTCACTTTGAAGAAATAGACAATGGCATCCTTTCTGATTCACGCATGCAAGTGTGGCTGGGAGGACTTTTTTGTTCCCATCCACACAGGTTTTGTGTTTCTTGATTTTTGTGCATCTTAAAACTTTTTTAATTACCCACATATTAAATTCACAATGAATATCCTGGCAACACAGATACTCTGTCCATGATGCCAGTCAGTGGTTCCCATACTTCTTGATCCCTAATTATACTGTTTGCTTACTGCACAGTAGATAAGCATCAAATAAATAGTGGTTGATGAGATTGTCAAGTAAGTTGGGCTAGTCATAGTCCTCTTCCTTCTGTCTGCATATGCAAAGGACTGTCATGCACATTATCTGTTCTGATCAAGACAACAAACTAGTGAGAATGTAAATATTATTTTCATTTTACAAATGAGGGTCATACAGTCTACTACATGGCAGATGTGATACCCAAACATGTCTTCTGCCTGAAGACTATTGCTTTTTCTTTTCTAAACCCTTGACAAGTTGGAATTTTAATTCATCTATGTTCTTTCCTTATTCCATTTCTATTTTATTGCCTATGTCCAAAATAAATGTCCTTTCAGGAATCTGGGAGCCAAACTCCATTTGTTAATATCTCCACTTATAGAGACAGTTAGTAGTCAGAACTTAATCTCAATTCTGTTGGAAAGAGGGTTGGTTTTAAGGCAGATACTAGGAATCTGCTCTGGGCCATTCTGGTTGTGGTAGGAGAAATACAATGGGCCACTATTAACTAATTTTAATATTGATTGGCCACTGGTTACATATGATTACCATTCCTCCCTGGATTTTTTCACTCAGAACTCAAACTTGGTTCTTGTAACTCTGTTCCTTTATAAGGTGGTAATATTTTTCCTATGAATCCACAGGGGAGAAAATCAGCAGAAGTGGTTACTTCTATAGAAAAAAGAATGAAGCCCTTAATTAGGCTTTCTGCTGTGTGTGTGTGTGTGTTGAGAAAGAGACAGAGAAATATAAAAGTTTCAACTTATCCAATTTTTCATAAGAAATATATAGTGTGATATAAATAAAAGTTTTTGAAGGTACACTTCATGTTGTAATTGTTTTAATGTTGTATTAGGCAAGGTTCCTGCAAGAAACAAATGGTATGTTCAACAGATGGGCAGTTAAGGAGAGTTTAAGAAAGTGACTAAATCCAAAGATGTGACATTATTCCTAACACCATTTTAAGCTGCTTTAAAATCCCAGCTCAGAATTTCACTTTATACCTTAGGTTTTGTTGCCTTCAGGTGGAGCCCTTCATGTGAAGGCAGAGACACCTGTTATTTAGGCCAAGATGCTTTGGGAAAATTTCATCTGGATTTAAAGATAATACAAGATAATCTATGATGCTTACATTCCCTCCTAAAAATGTAAATTTGAATATTAAAATAAAGAACAGTATTTTAATACCCCACAGAAGAACAAAGTTTGCCACATAAATTTATCATCAATTTTAAAAAATGCACTAAATTTCACCCAAACTGTTCTGATCCTTCTGTGATTCGCATTCTTGTAGTTGCTATCTTGTTAGAAGATGACAGTTGCTCATAACTAGCTGTACTCACTAACCATATGTTTCTTTCAGTTTATTTTTAGTTTCTTAAAAAAAATTTTTTTTAGAATATTACAGGGGGAACACATAGTGGTTACACAATGAAGGCATTTGTACTACTTGGGTGTGAATTTACCCAACTTCTCCTTCACCCTCCTTCCTACTTAATTTCCACTAAGTTTTACTTCCAGATGTGTCCATAGGTGTTGATCTACTAATTCCAATTTAGTATTTGGTACATGTGGTGTTTTCTTTTCCATTTTTGTGATACTTACATGAATGGTATCCAGTTCCATCCAGGTAACTATCTTTTGTAACTATCTTTTGTTACAAAAGATACTAGATCACCATATTTTTTATGGCTGAGTAGTATGGCATGGTATGCATATACCACATTTTATTAAACCACTCATGTATTGATGGGCACTTGGATTGTTTCTACATTTTTGCAATTGTGAACTGTGCTGTTAAAAACATTCAAATGCAAGTATTCTTTCTTTTTTTTTTTAAATAAAATATTATTTTTTCTTTTGAATAAATACCTACTAATGGGATTGCTGGATCAAATTGTAGTTCTTTGAGGTATCTCCATACTACTCTCCATAGAGGTTGTACTAGTTTGCAGTTCCATCAAAAGTGATTAATTGTTCCTTTTTCTCTGTATCCACACCAGCACTTGTGTTTGGGGACTTTTTGATTAGAGCCATTGTCACTGGAGTTAGGTGATATCTCATTGTGGTTTTGATTTGCCTTTCCCTAATGATTATAGAGATGCTGAGAATTTTTTTATGTGTTTATTGGCCATTAGATTATCTTCATTTGAAAAGTTTCTATTCATGTCTTTTGCCTACTTTTTAATGGGTTCTTTAATTTTTCTTCCTGATTTGCTTGAGTTCTTTGTAAATTCTGGTTAACTATCATTCTTGCTGATGATATTACATCTATAAAACCCCAAAGATTCAAGCAAGAGACTCCTGGAATTGATAAATTCAGTTTACAAAATCAATGTACAAAAATCAGTAGCGTTCAAATATGCCAAAAACAATCAAACAGAGAATTAAATCAAATATTCAATAGCTTTCACAGAAGCAACAAAGAAAATAAAATACCCCACCTAGGAATATATTTAACTAAGGTAGTAGAAGACCGCTATAGGGAGAGCTATGAGTTACTGAAGAAGGAAGTTGGAGAGGATAAAATAAAATGTAAAAATATGTGATGCTCATGGATTGGCAGAATCAACATTATTAAAATAGCTATACTACCCAAAATGATTTGCAGATCCATTGTAATCTCCATTAAAATACCAAAGTCATTTTTTGAAGATCTAGAAAAAGTAGTTCTATACTTCATATGGAACCAGAAAAAAAAAACAAAAAAATGAATAGTTAATAGGGAAGCATCAAGCTATACTACAATGCTATAGTAACCAAATTAACCAATGCTGTAGTAACCATGGTACTGGCATAAAAACAGAGACATAGACCTATGATCCAGAAAAGAGACCCCAGAGATAAAATCATCCTTATATTCTCATACGATCTTTGACAAAGCAGACAAAAACATACACTGGGGGAAAAAAGTCCCTATTCAGTAGTGGTGGTGGTAAACCTGGATAGCCACATTTAAAAGATGGAAACAGGATCCACACCTCTCAATGCTTATGTCAGGGTTTTTTATTTTTATAACCTGAAAGTTTTGGTGGCTTATGACTATAAACACTGACTTTCAGTTTCATAGGTCTGTGTGTCAACTGGGCTGACAGCTACTTCAGCCTTGGATCAAGCCAGTTTCATGTATCTCACGTTCTCCTTGTCCAGTGGTTTCTTGGGATATGTTTTTACATTGAACAGCATGACTGTGCTTCAGAGGGATGCTTCTCAGCTCTTTTGCCTAGGCCCTGGCTTTAAGTGTGTTAAGACGTGCAGTAGAGGCCCATGGGAAAGAGCTGGTAGGTAATATATTATGCCTGCCCACATGCAACCTTTAAAAGTTCTTTAGAAGTTTAGTTGGTTTCTTATTATTACTCTCTGTGGTGAATTTTTCCTTCTCCTATCACTCTTAGGGATAAAAGAACTAGTCACTTTTAAAAATTTGATTCCGATGGGTTCTTAAAAACAATGACTTTATACTTAAACCAGCTGAGTGTAAGCTACAATCTCTTGCTATGTGCACACAATAATTGTTTTCAAAATGAGTAAATAAATCATAAGGAAATTATTTATTTTTTATAAGGTTCATAATCATAAATGCAGTTCATCATCATGCATAATTCAATAAATCAAATAGAGTTCCAGTTTTGAAAAAGCAACAATTATTTGTACTGTACATTGTCAGTTTATTTAGGTGTATTTATAAATACTCTTAGAAAAAACTGAAAGAAACATAATGGGTTAATTTTATACTAACAAGTTGCCTTTTAAAATACAACTTACTTTTTGTTGTTGTTGTGAAATGATATGGCCCAGTAGCAATGAAAAAGAAGCAAATACAGACAAATGATTGGTGGTTTTTATAATGAACTACTTAGCACTGAGTCTAGTTTTTTCTTGTTGGTAAATCATAATGTTCCCTTTCTGTTGCTCTGTAATTGACAGCCATACCATAAGTGTCATTGATAGCTTAAAAATAAGACCTTTTGTGCTATTCCAAAATAGCACAATAGTTAGTCAGCACAATAGTCAACTGAATCATCTTCTTGGAATACACAACAGAAGTTCACGTGAAGAATATGGTGTGATCATGGGGCACCATACATTGGTTTTATAAACAGTTTGACACATTTTCATCACACTGGTTAATACAGCCATCCTAGCATTTTCTTAATTATTGTGTTAAGACAGTTATATTCTACATTTACTAAGTTTCACATGATCACATTAATGTACACAGCTATGATTTAAAATTAATTAAAAAAAAAAAACTTGTCATGAAAAAAAAAAAAAGAATATGGTGTGAAACTGCTCTGTCTCCTGCAGTTAAATCTATTTGAAGGATGTATTGTTTGTCTTCTGGACAGACTAGTCTAATAATATAACAGAAAAAGTTATTTTTAGACTTTATATTATTAGAATTTTCAAATATTAACCAGAGTAGAATAATATATTACACATCCATGTTCTCGTCAAAGAACAATCATTACAATCACTTTAAGAATCACTTTAAGAATCTTGAAGAAGCAAGTGCTAAATATAATCACAAATGGAACAGGGTTCAGACTTAATGAAGGTCATCGTGATAAAAGAGGAAATGAGAAAATGTACACTTTTACCAACGTGGGCACAATCATTATGTGATGCAACATGCAACATGGCAAAAGTAAATAAAAGGTATATACAGAAGGAGGTACCTTGTTGATTAACTAGAATGGAAGGAAAGAAGAGATATTCTATAGGCCCCTCTTCATCCTGCAGGGAGAACCAGAACCAGAGCACCTCTATTAGCCAAATCTTTTGTTTTTTTTAAGACAGAGTCTCACTATGTCACCCTTGGTAGAGCGATGTGGCATCACAGCTCACAGCAACCTCCAACTCTTAGGCTTAAGCAATTCTCTTGCCTCAGCCTCCCAAGTAGCTGGGACTACAGGAGCCCCCCACAATGCCTGGCTATTTTTTTTGTTGCAGTTGATTAACTTGGCCTGGACCAGGTTTGAACCTGCCACCCTTGATGTATGCGGCTGGTGCCGTAACCACTGTGCTTCAGACTCCGAGCCTGCAAATTCATTTTTAAATGAATGAAGTTAAAGGCAGAAGTCTTTAATTACTTCATTAATTTACTTATGTTTAATACATTAATTTACTTATATTTAATTTACTTCATTAACTTAAATTATTAATTAGTTTACTTAATGTAAATGACAAAAACATTTTGCTATAGTAGCAAATCAGTGGGTTATATTATTGATAGATAGTTTCTCCTTGAATATTTGATATTGAAAAGTTGGAAAATGCTAATCAATCACCTTCTTTAAAGTATATTTTTGCTTTTCATATTGCTTAAATCCTAAAGCTCTCTTAATAAACCTCCACTGAGGCTGGGAATAGTGGCTCACGCCTATAGTCTTAGAATTCCGGGAGAATGAAGTGGGAGGATTGCTTGAGCTCAGGTGTTCAAGACCAGCATGAGCAAGAGCAAGACCCTGTCTCTACTAAAAACAGAAAAACTAGCTGGGCATGGTGTTGCATGCTTATAGTCCTAGCTGCTGGGGAGGCTAAGGCAGGAAGATTGCTTAAGTCCAAGAGTTTGAGGTTCTATGAGCTATAAACCATGACACTCTATCCATGGTGTATCTCAAAAAAATAAAAAAATAAAAAATAAAAAACTCCACTGAAATATACATTGGTGGGATAATTCTACTAAGTTTTAAATGTGTTTCACAGTATTTATACTGAATACAATTATAGTGAATTGTATTTTTTCCCCAACTAGAATCCCTTCTTATATGCTATATTGCATAAGCCTGTCAGTAATGAGTTAAAAGGAAGAAGCCAGGAGCCAATCCTGCTTGGCTGTTATCTACTTTATTTTTTCTCAGATCAAGATTTTCTTGGGCCTATCTAAATTTTTCCTTTATGTCTCTCTCCTTGGTTGGAATACCTTTGAGTCCTTTTAATCCTATAGTCTATAGTATCTGAAGAAGATGGGAAAGTAAGGAAAATTAGATAATTTGAAAGGAAAACTTGAAACTTATACTCTTTCATAAAATATATTAGCAACCTTGACCCCACATTTGGTAACTACTGACAAGAAGGAAGTAACAGGAAACCAAGGAAAAGAGTTTTTTCTTTTATATGCTCTCTTTTGAATACTCTAATATTCCTAACCCAACCATCTATCAGAAATAGAGAGGTTTTCCTAAGGGAAGTGAGGAATTTTCATTAACTAGCCTATCTTTTATCTTGTCTAGTGGAAGTTAGTCAGCTGAGGCTGGAATATAGAGTTATATTATTATATGAGAAATGGAACTTAAATTTATGGCTTGACTAGTACCAATTTCTAGCAACTGTTAACCTAGGTACAGATGAACTGATTAACCAGTTTTGCAATCACCCGGTTATAAGGAAGACATGACAATCCTTTGAAGAGGTCACAGCCAGGCCCTGAAGAGGTTGTATATAAACCCTGAATGTATACAAATTTGTGAAACATTTGTTTGTTAACATGTTACATGTCAATAGTAGCAATTAATGATAGGCTTTAAATCAATATTTACCTCTGACTTCTGCCTCTACTATTATCAATTCCAAAATTCCTATCAAATGAAGAAAGCAAGGAAGATAGATGAGATGTAGTAGAAAAGGTATGGGAGAAAAAAAATGTAATTTCAAAAGAAAACCAAACTAACCCATACTAGGTTAGGCAAGAGTTCACATCTAACCAAGTGTAAGTAGAATAATGTTGTATAACTGGAGAAAACATAATAGTAACTTTACATATAACTCCCTTCAACCTTCTCTCTCTTCTACAGCCTTATTTTCTATTCTACTATGCCTCTCTCTTTTCCTGGCTTCTCTTTCTATTTTATGACTTTTTTTTTTTTTTTTTTTGAGACAGCGTCTCACTATGTTGCACTCAGTAGAGTGCGGTGGCATCACAGCTCATAGCAACCTCAAACTCTTGGGCTTAAGCAATTCTCTTGCCTCTGCCTCCCAAGTAGCTGGGACTATACGCGCCTGCCACAATGCCCGGCTATTTTTTGTTGCAATTGTTATTGCTGTTTAGCTGGCCCAGGCTGAGTTAAAACCTGACAGCCTCCGGTGTATGTGGCTGATGCCATAACCACCATGAGCCTATTTTATGTCTTTTTATATTGTGTCTTCCATATCTTGTTCTTTCTCTTTAGGGTATCATGCCATATAAGTGGTACAGATAAAAAATTACTCAGTTTTTTAAAATGCTCCTTAAGTTGCAGGAAGACAAGGCCCAACGGAGAGAAAGAGCACCCAAACACCATGTTTATAAGAGGAAGGGCTTTATTCACCAGCCGGGAGCTTACGGCATAGAAGAATTCGAAATGGCCATGCTCCCTGACTGCCTTGGTCTTTCCCTTTTTATTGACAGTCAGAAAGTTCCACCCCACAGGTACCCTTCTCATTGGCCAGTTTGAATCAAGTGGGAGATGCTATTCCCGCCCCTACAGAACTATAAGATTTCACAGAACTTGGAAATTTCCAAGTTCCAGGAAGTTAAGTTTACAAATTCCCAAGAGCTGAGTCACCATGGAGAGGACCCTGTAGGTGTATCCTTGTGGTCTCCTTGAGAAGACCTGCTCTCTTAGACCTCACCCTTCTTGGATATCCTCTCTCATTCCCCCCTTTTGAGATTCCAATATATTTTAATTTCGAGTCTCAGTATCAGCTTGTTTCTACAGGTGCCAATATTAATTACTTTTTAGCACTGAGGTTTTTGGGACTGTGACTCTTCTTGGGTTATCTACTCAGGCCTTAATAGTACCATAGTGGTGGGCTAATATACATATGAGTTTTTACTTTTCCCTGTGACATTTTTGCCCCTTTCCCCAAAGTCCAAAGTCCAATTAAGACAAGTCCCTCGAGTTTCCTCAGGCTTCAGCCATGTGTTGACCATCCAGCTCCCAGTATGTGGCTGGAGCAGGGCATGTTGACTGTCTTAAAAGTTACCTTTACTTACCAAGGAGCAGTGAAGCCCTATTCAGCCAGCTTTGATGACTCCCGGTGAGTATTCCTTTTACCTTCTGTGCTCTGCATGTGGTTAGGATGATGGTGTAAAGTCCTTCCTGCCAGTTCTGATTCTGGACCTAGACTTGGACCCCTTGATTCCCCAGACAGAAAGGATGTTCAGACACTCTACTGAGGGCGACAAAGACTAAACAGAATACAGTTAATTACCTCAGTGGATATTTTCCTTGCTATTCTTTCTAGGGTTTTTGTCTATTCAGTTCAGTCTTTCCGCGTTCTTTTAGGAGTTCCTGCTAAATTGCAGAGAATTGACAAAGGCCTCTTTGAACAACACCAGTGAAAAGGCCTGTATCCAATTAAGCTTTGCTTCCTGGCAGAGTTTACCAATTTCTGCTCTTATGTCCTGTTCATGCACTTTAGCCTGTCTAAACTTTGAGGCCTATAAGTTATTCAAAGCTTTAGCTTATTATTTGCACTAATTCTGTTATGAAGGCTAGCCCATTGTCGGATTTAAACCAGAGTGGCAACGTAAACCATGGGACGATTTCTCTGGGCGATACTTTTACTACTTCAGGAGTCCTTTTTATTCTGGTAGGGAAGGCTTTTTTTTGGTAGAGACAGAGTCTCACCTTGTTGGTAGAGTGCTATGGCATCACACAGCTCACAGCAACCTCCAACTCCTGGGCTTAGGCGATTCTCTTGTCTCAACCTCCTGAGTAGCTGGGACTACAGGCGCCCGCCACAATGTCCAGCTATTTTTTGTTGTTGTTGTTGTTGCAATTTGGCCAGGGCTGGGTTTGAACCCGCCACCCTCGGTATAGGGGGCCGGCGCCCTACTGACTGAGCCACAGAGGCCACCCGCTGGGGAAGGCTTTTGCCTATTCCAAGTCTGATAGACCATCACGAGAAGGTACTTGTTCCCTCTAAACCTGAGCATTTCAGTAAAGTCTACCTGGAAGTTCTCGAAGGGCATTGCTCCATACGACTGGATTTCTGGGGTTACCGTTGGTCCTTGGCGCATGTTGAACTGGCTGCATGTGACACACTAGACTGACAGTTTTGTCCAGGGCTTCCAAGTGAGAGATTTAGAGGTATTGGCCCAGCAACTTCATCAAATACTCCTGTCACCACGGTGGCTCCTAGAACCTGGGGGACTGCTACTCATCTATCTGGCATCTTTATCCGTTCTCCCTCCATTTCCTGGCTCCTCTCCACTGCCAACTGTTCCTTCTCTTCCAGGGAGTAGATAGGTGAGAGCTCCAGAACCCATGGGATGAGGGGAGCCACTCACAATACCTGGTACGGTTTGGATGCAGCCCTTTTTGCCTCAGTACCGACCCTAGTGTTCCCTTTAGTGATGGTGGAAGCATCTCCTTGATGTCCATGACAGTGCATCACTGCTACCTTCCAGGGTTTCCATACTGCCTCTAGTAACTGAAGTATCTCTGCTGATACTTATATCCTTTTCCCCAGAATTTAATAGTACTTTCTCCCTGTACAATGCCCTGCATACTTGGAGAGTCAGAAAAGCATTCACACTTTTCCCTTGACTTAGTTCTAAGGTTCAAGTCAAGGCAATTACTCGGCCTTCTGAGCCAATGTTCCTTGGGGTAGGGGCTTAGCCTCTACAGACTCTGTTAAGGTAATCACTGCATACCCAGGCTGCCGCTCACCTTGTGCTCTCATGTAACTGCTTCAGTCTATGTACAATTCTCAGTTTGCAACTGTCCAAGGCTGGTCACACAAGTCAGGTCTGCTAGAATACACATTATTTGTAACTTCTGTACAGTCAAGCTCAGTCTCTCTTCCACTGACTGGAAGGAGCAAGGCTTGGTTCACGGTGTTCTTACATCAGAGAGCCAAAAATGTCCCTTAGTATCCATTAAAGTGACCACAGAGTGGGGTATTTTCACTCTGAGATTCTGCCCTGGAGTCACCTTATCAGCTTCTTGCACAAGGAGAGCCATAGCGGCTAGAGCCCATAAGCATTGTGGCCATATTTTTGCCACTCCATCCAGCTGCTTAGAGAGATAAGCTACAGGCCTTCGCCAGGACCCAACCAGCTGGGTTAACACACCTACAGACATCTTTCCTCTCTCTGAGTGAAGGGCTTGGCCAAGTCTGGTAACCCCAGTGCAGGTGCAGTCATCAGCCTCATCATTAGCTGGGAGAAGGCATGTTTCTATTCTCCCCATTCTAAGGACTCTTTCCTCTCCTTTAGTTGCCTCATACAAAGGCTTAGCCAAAATGGCGAAGTTGGGGATCCAAAGGCAACAAAAGCCGACCACACTTAAGAATTCCTGAACCTGCTTTCAGCTCGTGGGGGTGGAGAGGTAATTAATGACCTGCCTCCATTTCATGCCTAGATACCTCTACCTCTGCTGAATAGTAAATCCTAGATAAGGTACTTTCTGCTGACAAATCTGGGCCTTTTGTTGGGACACTTTTTAGCCACATACCTCTAGATGTCCTAAAAGAAAGTCCATGCCTCGGGCGCAGCCCTCCTGGGTAGGGTGGCCTAAAAGGAGTTCATCGACATATTGAAGCAGCACACGTTCTAATTCCTCAGCAGGGAATTTCTGCAGGTCACGAGCCAGTGCTTCTCCAAAAATTATGGGTGTTTTGAACCCCTGTGGCAACCTGGTTCATGTGTGCGGGATCAAAGTTTTCATGTATGGTCTCTCCCACTAGAAAGTAAATAGCCTCTGGCTTCCCAGAGCCAGCCTTATACTGAAAAGGCATCTTTTAAGTCTAGGCAAGTGGGCCACTTGGCTTCTGCTGGCAGCAGGCTTATCAGAGCATACGGATTAGACACAGTAGGATGCAGTGTTACAGTTACACCATTTACTGGGAAATTCTCATTTTAGGTTTTAATTTTTCCTGAGGTATCTATATAGACACAGTAGATAACATTTCATACTGCACAAATTTGTCCAGTGTAGCCAACAGGCAACCTTTGTTGAGTCTTAAGACTTCAGAGTAAATATAACTATTGTATATAATTCTATACTCTTTGGCCGGTCTCTTAGTCCCATTTAGCAGATTAACTTAGTAAAACAGTTATGTCTCATTTATGAGTTGACAATACAGACAAGGCTGGGATTTAACACAGGTGGGCCATGGCTTTTGTCTTTGAATCATTTTTCTCGCTCCAATTTCTCTCTTTACTAAAGACAAAGTATAGAAGAACTAACATAGTTGTCAAATAAAGTGTACCTTCAACATGTTGGGTCTGATTATTTGAATAAAGTATAGTAAGAATAATTAATTATTAGGCCATCTAGGCTCTTTTTTTCCTTTACAATTGGCTTTGCTGAAACCTTTTATAAGGAATCTTATGCTGGACTTTCTTGAAAGTCTTTCATCAGCCCGGGTTTCATCTGTGTTATTAGATACCTGTATGCATTGGGTAAATTCCTCTTCTCTTGAGGTCCCCAAACACATTTTGATTCCCACACCAATCCTCAAGTCACCTTTGTTACTTAACACAGATCAGGAAATGTTACTGATGGGTATCTGGCCAGTTTTCCAAAGGGCTTTTTTTATTGGCCTTATAAAGTCAACCTGAATTCCTTAATGCAGTCTGGACACCTCTGGAAATGCTGTTCCAGCCAAAGCCTTGGTAAAATAACCAGTGCCATCATCATGTCCTATAAAACAAAACAGATTCTTATTGAACTTATGCAAATAACTATTGTCAGAAATTAAGAATACTTACAAATGGCTTTCACATTCCAGAGAAATCAAGGAGAGAGAAAAAAATACATGTTTCAAATTCTATTCATAAGTACACACATTGCTCGAAAAGCTACAAATAGCACAAAAGACAGAAAATGATTTTCTTGACTTCTGGAAAACAGAACACAGACAGAATCAACTATTTCAAACAAAAAGCCATAACAAACTAGCCCAGTTCCACGTAACTGATTTCTGTTCTTTTTGAAGTTAAGTTAGCAATACTCATAGACATGTTAACTTTCTGATGAAAGTTCTAAAAATCTGCTTTTAGTCTGAAGGTATTCAATTTCCAAAGACATCAGAAATATGAATTCGAGAGAATTCATCAGCCTCTCTTACTATTTCCTTTTCTTTTTAGGATAAACTTTGGACTCAGCCAATTACATAAAAAATACTTTCTTTTTCTAGATTTATTAAAATTATTACCAACAATATATGTTAGGACAGACCAATGTCTTATACGTTAGGGCAGACCAATGCTTTACAGGTGAGGACAGACCAATGCTTTATACGTTAGGACAGACAAATGCTTTATAATATTGGAACACATATATATTCATAACCCATACAAAATTAATCACCATTTCATATTTGACAGTGTTTTTAATAAATCAAATAAGTTTAATATGTTTTCTTATGACTTTCAGTGGTCTTTATATTTCAAGAAAACCAAATTTAGAGTTGTGTTTTTTGGGGTTTTTTTTGTTGGCCCAGGCAAGTTCCAACCTGCCAGCCTCGGTGCATGTGGCATGCACTATGGGCGCCAAGCCTCAAATTTAGAGTTTTGATTTTGGAAGATTTGTCAAATATCAAAGGCCTAAAACATTGGATCAAATAAGATTACAAGCCAAAAGATTTTAAAGGAGATACATAGTCAATGAATCACATGTAAATTCTTTCACAAATTCTCTTTTATGAGCTTCATTTAACCTGCGCAATCTACAAACATTCTAAACTTCCTTTAACTTTTGCCCTGCTTTTCACTTTCTTACACAACCATTCTGTTTCAGGAAAAAATTTATCACATGAGATTCTTTCTTTACACAATGCCATTCTTCTTTCTGCCTAATTTCTCTTACTCTCAAAAACATACTTCCCACAAAACAGGATCCCAGTTTACTATGAAGTCACCCATTCACTCAGCCAAACTGATAACTGGACAGGATATAGCCCTGTCCAGCATGAGATTTACACTCTCCCCCAGATTTTCAAGGGCCATCCAGAGCTCACCTGACTGCCTGAATTGCAACACTTTCCCAGGTTCGGCCTCTCTGCCAATAGCTCTGGCACTCTCCACTCCCTCTGCATGCCCCTCAGTCCAACAAAATCTCATTTTATCACTGATCTGTGGCCCATGGGCTCAATTCTCAAATTCCTGAGACCAAAGAGTCACTGAAGAAATTCCAATAACAAAACTACAACAACATCCTTTCTAATGTCTTTTCATTTTCCCCTATGACCCAGATGGCCACATGGCCACCAAAGACAGAGAGAAGGTGGATAAACTGGAACTTGCAGTTTCTCTCAGAATAGCCAAGGGGCAAAGTTGGAGCAAGAAAAAAGTGGCCATGTAGGCTAGACTGTGCCCTGTAGCTACTAGCCTAAGTATGGAGAATATGTCCCTTAGGACTCACCATAGCTACTTCTCTAGACTTCAGAGTTCAGAGGTTCAGAATCAAGAACAAAATTATAAGCTCACAGTCAAATCTATCTAGCAAATTTAGAAACATTATGGAGGTTGCAGTATTATAATCTTAGAACATTGGAACTTTAATAACAGGTTTAAAACTAATTTTATCTCAAAGGATACCACAGTCACCTGAACAATAGGCATTTGAGTCATTCTGGCTCACACAGTCTCCCCAGAGACATAGTTACCAGGTAGTCTCCTATAAAACCTTTCTTAAAATGCTTCACCATAGCTCCCAATAGGGTGGACTTCCCCTGTGTTTCCCATTTCCTTCCCTGAGACAAACTACAAACATGTCTTAGATGGGGTCACAGATGGGATAAAAATGGGAATATGGACAGGGGCAGTCATAACATCGTTTTGCCCTGTGAAGGGGGTGTAGAGCCCGGCCTATTGTTATGTGTCTCAGTCTCCAAACTGTCTTGTGCACACAATTCCAACCTTTTCCCAACCTGTTTCCTAACCTGGGTAGCTTTGCTTTTCCACTCAAACTGCCACGTATCCATATGAGGCATCCTATGGTACTGCGGTTTGGAGCCAACACTCGCCTTGGCCCCGTGAGGGGAGGTCAGAACTCTACCATCGGTGTTTGTCTTAGACACCGCACCCACACTTTTTCATACACCTCTCACCACTCCTGCTTGTGATCTAACGCCCAGGGGTTGATCATACCCCTCTTCCACTTAAATATTGTGGGCTTTGACTGGTCCTACCTTGCCTCAGACATCTCCCAGTGCAGGTGCCAGTTTCTGTGTGCCAGTTCTTCCTGGCGTTTGATTCCTTGAAGATCTGCCAAGGGTTTCCTTTCTCCGCCCAGTTGAAACATCCACACAGAGAGGCAATTCTGCCATCCCTGGAGTGCTCAGTGGTTCACATTGCCCAGGCTGATCAGGGCCCCTTGCCCTCATGGGTATCCAGAGGGTTGGCAGCAGCCACCATGTATGTCTGAGCTGGTTCTCTTCTTGGGTGCTCTTGCTTTCCTTTCAGGGAACCAGAAATGTTGCCAGAAGATGAGGCTCAATGGAGAAAAAGAACACCCAAACATCATGTTTAAAAGAGAAAGGGCTTTATTCCAGCTTAAAGAGTGGCAGCAGACCAGAATCCAAAATGGCTGCATTCCCAAACTGGCTTAGTCTTTTCCTTATTATCCCCAATCAGAAAGTTCCTGCCCATGGGTACCTTTCTCCTTGGTTAGTTTGAATCAAGCTGGAGAAGCGAGATTAGTTTTTATAGAACCATGGGCTTTTACAGAAGTGAAAGCAAGCATTAGTTTCCAAGTCACAGGAAGTTAAGTTTTTACAAATTCCTAAGAGCTGAGCCATCACAGAGAGGGCCTTGCAGAAAAGACCCTTGGGACCTCCTTGAAAAGACCGCTGTTCTCCTAGACCTTACTTTTTCCAGGTATCCTCTCTCATGATAAGGTCATGAGGGTTCTGCTCTCATGAATGGATTAATGGAAGTGAGTAATTTATTTGGAGAGTGGGTTTGTTACAGAAGCAAAGAATGGGTTTGTTCAGAGCCCTCTTGCTCTTGCTCTGACATGCTGTTTTGCCCTTCCACCTTCTAGCATGGGATGACAGAGCAAGAAGGCCCTCAACAGTATTGACTCCTTAACCTTGGACTTTTCAGCTTCTAGAACTAGGAGTCAAATAAATTTCTTTTCTTAATCATTTATACAACCTCTGGTATTCTGTTATAGCAGCCCAAACTGGACTAAGACAGAAAACGGTACCTAGAAAGGGGACAGTTGTTATAAGTATCTGAAAATGTGGAAGTGGCTATGGAATTGGGGATGGTATAGGCTAGAAGAATTTAGGGGAGCATGCTAAAAAAAGCCTAGATTGTCATGAATAGGATATAATTGGTGATTTTCACAAGGACTTGTTACCAGATGAAGGGGGTCCGTCTTCCTGTCACTATCACCCAATATGTAAAGAAAGGGATAGGTCCACCAAACTTTTTCAGAAGCCAGGATTCTGGAGAACAATTGGAGAGCCTCTCTAAGATTGTTCTGTTCTTTTATTTCCAAAATTATAGTTTTATATACAAAGTTCAAAGTAAAGACCACATTCACCTTATTTTAAATAATAATTAGTATAACTCAGTGACCTACCACAACATTTCAATTTAAAAGTTAATCTGAATCAGCGGTTCTCAACCTGTGGTTCTCGACCCACAGAAACTGTATTGAAAAAGGGCTGCTGCATTAGGAAGGTTGAGAACCACTGTCCTAAATCAATCCACCTAAACTCCCATCTTTAGGATGGGAGCTAAGTTACAAAACAATTAGAATGGGAGATAGGAGGTAAAGGCCATTTAGGACCCAAACCAACCAGACCAGCTGTGTCATGTTGCCCCGAGCCTGGCTTACTATCTTATTCACACTACATGTGCTTTCAGACTCCGAAGAAAAGAGCTCAAAGGGGAGCCTAAATTTTCTTAGGGATTACTTAAATGGTTTTGATTAGAATGCTTATAGAAATATGGTCAGGAAAGACCATTCTGATGAAGTCTTAGATGAAAATGAGGAACAAGATATTGGAAACTAGAGTAACTGCCATCTTTACAAAATTGCAAAGAACTTGGCTGAATTGTGTCCATGTCAGAGGGCTTTATGAAAGGTAGAATTTAAGAGCAGTGAACTAAGACATCTGGTAGAAGGAATATCTAAGCAAAATACTGGAGGAGTTACATGGGTACTTTTAACCTCATATAGTAAGATATGAGTGAAGAAACATTACTTAGAGACAGGATGTATTATTAAAAGTCAAGCAGAATAGAAAAATCTGGAAAATGTTACATAAAGACTAAAAAGGCATCTTTAGGCAAGCAAACCAAGGGTGCGGCTAAGCAACGCTTGCTAAAGAGATTAGTACCTTTGCTAAAGAGATTAGTACAGCCAGAGGGAGCCAGGTGCTATTCATCAAGACAATGGGAGAATGACCCCAAAGGCATTCTGATCATGGAGGCTGCCCCTCTCATCATAGGCTATGATCTCTAGGAGGGCAAAATGATTTCTGGGTATGGGTCTTGGGCACCCTCCACAGGCTCACTACCCAGGGCCACTTTAGGATTTTGTTCTCTACCCCATTCCAGCACAGTGCTGTTCAGTCCTTCACTCAAGGCAGCCCAGGTGAAGCTTGTGCTACAGCTCCAGAAGGTATAAGTGGTAAGCCATGGCATGACTGCAGACTTCTAAAATGCAAGCACTGTGAGGGCATGGATACCTCTATCTAAATTTCAAAGGATGTCATGGACCACTTGGGGGCAAGGCAAAAACTTGTTGCAGGGGTGGAGCCACCACAAAAAGTCTTCACTAGGGCAATAGTTACTGCAGCCATGGGACTGAGGCCACCTTAGAAACCCTAGAACTATAGGTCTATTGTTGTACGCCTTCAGTTTGGGAAAGCTGCAGGCATGAGACTCCAACCTATCAGAGCTGCTGGGTGGACTGAGACCAGCAAAGCCATAGGCATAGGGATGCCTGAGGCCTTGGGAGCCTACTCCCTGCCCCACTGTGTCCATGATGTGAGGCATGAAGTCAGAGGAGGTTATTCTTCAGCTTTAAAACATAATGTTGTTTTCTTCATTGAGTTTTAGACTTTCTTGGAACCAGTTATTACATTCCTCTTGCCTCTTTCTCCCTTTTGAATGGGAATGTCTATCTTATGCCTTTCCCACCATTATATTTCAGAAGTAGATAACTTGTTTAATTTAACAGGCTCACAACTGGGGAGGAAATTGCCTCAGGATGAACCTTACCTGGAGTCTTACCTATTATATTATTTAGATGAGCTTTTGGACTTTGGAGTTAGTACTGAGACAAATTAAGATTTGAGGTCTATTGGTATAGAATGAATTTATTCTGCATCAGAGGAGAATGTGAATTTTGAGGACCAGAGGCTTAATGCTGTGGTTTGAATGTATCCCTCAAAGTTCATATGTTGGAAACTTAATCTTCAATACCACAGTGTTGAGAGGGACTTTTAAGAGGTGATTGGGTCAGGAGGGCTCTGCCATTAGGAATGGATTAATGTCACTATATAGAGAGTGGGTTCTTTATTTGTAGTGTGTCTTAAAAGTGAGTTCAGTTTCTTCTTGCTTTTGCTTTCCCATATTCCAGCTTCTGCCATGGATGGTACAGCAAGAAAGCCCTCACCAGATGCTGATTCCTTGACCTTGGAATTTCCCAACTTCCTGAACTGGGAGAAATAAGTTTCTTTATAAATGATCTTGTCTCTGGCATTCTGTTATAGCAGCAGAACCCCAGAATAATAATCTAATAGTCACATGTTCTTAGAATGCTGTTCAGAATTCTAGTTGCTTGTCACTTTATTTCTTGATACCTTGATTCAGTAAGAGAATTTAAGAATTCTGACAGACAAGGACATGAAATCAACATAGGTATTAGACTCTGAGACTTTAGACGGATATGGTGTTGCAAGTAGTGATTTATCATCGGGTACTTGTTTGAGCCGGGATGCTAGGTCACTGGCCGTGGCTGTGCAACTGCCAGGATGCGGACTCTGTACAAGCTCACTCAGGGTATGGCTCTGCATAGGTGCTGGGGAGCCCATGTCTCGGTCAGGTAAGGCTCCCCATTAGGAGGAGTCAGTTGTTTCAGTCAGGTCAGAGGGGCTGGAGCGCCTCAAAGGTGTAGCAGTCAGTCTTAGCAGGAGCCTCCCCTAACTTCTCCCATGGCTATTTATAGAAGTGATCCCATGGCTGTTTACACCACAGGTGTGGAGATTGCCAAGTAATGATGTACTTGTGCTCTCGTGCTTTTTAACGATGATACCAGAATTTTGCTCTTCAGTAGGTCCTTGGTCTCAGGGATTTGAAGAATGAACCCATGGACCACAGATCAGTGGTAAGATAGGACGTTTATTAGAAGTTACAGAGGAATACAGAAAAGCACCAGAGCTTCTGGAAGGGGAAAGAACTAAAGAACTCCCCCTAAAGTCTCCATATGAGCTCTTTTATCTAGGGGTCTTCAGTCTGGAGGATTTTACAGTCCTTGTCCTTGAGAAGGGATTAGGGTATGTGCTCCTACTCAAGGTGGAACCACCCAAAAAACCATCACAGGCTGCTTTGTTCATGATCTTATCAGAGCCCAGAGGGTGTGTCCACAAAAGGCAGTCTGCTTGTGCCTGGAAATGGGGGTCTGACCTCTGAGTTCACCTGGGCCTAGAGAATGGGGGGCTCCTTGTCTAGCCCTGAGTGGTGGAATCCTGTATCAATGAGAGACCAGTCCCTTTCCCATTCCCTTATTACCAAGGTGTTTCTTTTCAGGTGTCTCCTACATATTCCACCCTTATGTGTATTTTAAGATAGTTTTAACTGGGGGACCATTTGGGCCAGCTTTCTTTTTTGCCAAAGGTCTTTTTGGCCTCCCTTTTTTTCTTTTTTTTTCCCCGCCCAACAATGGACGATGATATGGGGAAGGCAATTAGAGGTTCTTTCCCTAACTGATGAGTTATTACAACCTGTTCCCAAACTTCTTATCCTTTTGTTACATTTATCTTTTCCCCAAACTTCTTATCTACTTATTATAAACTTCTTATACTTCTCTTTTTTGCCAAAGGTCCCACTTACTCTAAGTGGTGTTTCCCTTTGTTTTCTTTCTTACTGTTTGCCAAAGATTCTGGGCCTTACTCAAGTGACTTTGTTTTGCTTTCTGCCCCCCTTTGACTAAGGGTGGGGTGCCAAAAGGTCTCATTTACTTTGAGTCCCTCAGTCCCATGGCTGCAGTAACTTCAAGCCCCTGGTTGGCATGGGCAAAGGTCTTGCTCCTCTAACGCAGGTTTCCCCTTCGGTTTGAGTAAGGACAGGGTGCCAAACATCTCGTTTACTTTGAACCCCTCTTTGGCATGAGCAAGGGTCCCACTTTCCTAATGCAGGTTCCCCTTTGGTTTGACTAAGGATGGAGTGCCAAAGGGTCTGATTTACTCAGAGTGGAGTTTCCCTTTGTTTACGGATTTGTTAGAGGTCCTGCAATACTCAAGTGGCGTCCCTCTTGTTTCTTAAACTTCTTGTACTTTTATTTTTTATTTCTCTCATTTCCTTTTGTTTCCCAAACTTCTCATATCTTATCTTTCTCTTTTCCTTTTACTTATATATTTCTTTTTACTCTTGCTATTTTTATTTGCCAAAACCTTCTCTTTCTGTTTTCTCTTATCTTTCTCTTTCCCTTTTGTTTCTTTGATATTTCTCTTTTTCTTTTGTTTGCTGTATATTTCTTCTCTACTTATTCCTGAATCTTATCTTTCTTCCTTTTGTTTCTTAGATATTTCTCCTCTCTCTTTCTTTTGTTTGCTAAAGACTTTATTTATTCCCAAATCTTGTCTTTCTTGTATATTTCTTCTCCCTCTTTATCTTTTGTTTGCTAAAAGCTTATTTTCCCTTTGGTCCATCCACTACCCCATCCTCATCGCCATTTGTCAGAGCCTGGATGCTAGACAATTGTCATCTACCTTTAATCTACTTAAACAAAACAATTTCCGGCCCAGAATTCTGTATCCTGCTAAGGTAAGCTTTAAAATTGATGGAGAAATCAAATCTTTTACTGATACGCAAACATTGAGGAAGTGTTCCACAACAAGACTAGCTCTATAGGAAATACTACAGTGTGTAGACCTATTCTACACACTGATCATCACAATGGACTACCAGCAAAGTAAACACCCAGATGTTTACTTTGGAAACTAAAGGACAAAACCTAGCTTGCAAAAGGATGCAAAAGATAAAACTAAGCAATGGACTTTCACAAAATAAGATGAATAGAATGCCACCATGCTTATCAGTTATCTCATTAAATGTTAATGGTTTGAATTTCCCACTGAAGAGGCATAGACTGGCTGATTGGATAAAAAAACACAAGCCATCCATTTGCTGTCTGGAGGAAATACACCTAGCCTAAAGGACAAATTATAAAACTCAGGGTTAAGGGATGGAAGACAATTTTTCAGCAAATGGAATTCAGAAGAAAAGAGGGGTTGCAGTCTTATTTTCAGATACAAGTGGATTTAAAGCAACTGAAGTCAAAGACAAAGATTGATACTTCAGATTGTTCAAGGGAACAATACAAAAAGAAGACATTTCAATTGTAAATATTTATTCACCCAACTTAAATGCTCCCAGATTCTTGAAACAGACCTTAATTAGTCTGAGCAATATGCTATTTTGTAACACCATAATAACAGGGGACTTTAACACTCCTTTTATAGAGCTGGACAGATCTTCTAAACAGAAGCTAAACAAAGATACAAGGGAACTAAATGTGACTCTAGAACAACTATGCTCGATAGACACATATAGAACACTCCATCCTAAAGCTGAAGAATATGCGTTCTTCTCATCAGCCCATGGAACGTTCTCCAAAATAGATCATGTCCTAGGACACAAATCAAACCTAAACCAAATCAAAAGAATTTAAATTTTACATTGTATCTTCTCAAACCGCAGGGCAATAAAGGTGGAACTTAACTCCAGTAAAATTGTCATCCTCACATAAAGGCATGGAAATTAAACAACCTTATGCTGAATGATAGTTGGGTCAAGGAAGAGATAAAAAAGGAAATCATTAACTTCCTTGAGCATAACAACAATGAAAAAAACAAGCTACCAAAACTTGTGGGACACTGCAGAAGCAGTCCTAAGAGGGAAATTTATCACATTAGATACCTACATCTGAAAAACAGAAAGAGAGCACATCAATAACCTAATGAATTATCTTAAAGAAATGGAAAAGGAAGAGCAATCTAATCCCAAACCTAGCAGAAGAAAAGAAATAACCAAAATTAAATCAGAAATAAATGAAATCCAAAATAAAAGAATCATTCACAAAATTAATGAAACAAAAAGTTGGTTCTTTGAAAAGATAAATAAAATTGATAAACCATTGGCCAGATTAACCAGAAATAGAAAAGTAAAATCTTTAGTAACCTCAATCAGAAATGAAAAGGGGAAAATAACAACTGATACTCCCAGGAATACAAGAGATTATTTCTCACTACTACCAAAAACTTTATGCCCAGAAATTTGACATTGTAGAGGAAATGGACCGATACCTTGACTTACACCATCTTCCAAGACTTAACCAGGAAGAAATAGATCTCTTGAACAGACCAATATTAAACACTGAAACTGAAGAAAAAATTAAAAAAGCCTCCAACAACAACAACAACAAAAAGCCCAGGACCAGATGACTTCACATCAGAATTATATCACAACTTCGAAGATGAGCTTGTACCTATACTACAGAACCTATTCCAAAACATTGAAAAGGAAGGGACCTTCCCCAACACATTCTATGAAGCAAATATCACCTTGATTCCAAACCAGGAAAGGACTCAACCAAAAAGGAGAACCACAGACCAAAATTTTCAAAATATTAAGGAGGTACAAATGTTTTTGTTACATGAATACCTTATATAATGCTTAAGTTAGGGCTTTAGTGCACCCTTCTCCTGAATAGTGTTCATAGTACTCATCCTTTCCTCCTCTAACCTCCTTCTTGATTTCCTATGCCTTTTATATCTCTTTGTGCCTGCATGTGCCCATTGATTATCTCAATTATTAGTGAGTACACACGGTATTTGTTTTTCCATTCCTAAGGTAACTTCATAGGGTAATGGTCTCTAATTCCCTCCACATCGCTGCAAAAGATACTATTTCATTACTTTTTATGGCTGCGTAGTACTCCATGGTATATACAGACCACATTTTCTTAATCCACTCATGAATTGAAGGGCAACTCCACATTTTTGTGATTGTGAATTTTGCTGCAATAAACACTCCAGTGTAGGTGTCTTTTGTCTTACTCATTTTTTTTTTTTTTTTTTTTTTTAACAAAATGGCTTCTTTTTCTATTGGGGTTGCTGAGTTGAATGGTAAGTTTCTATTTCTTTGAGGAATCTCCATACGGTTTTGTTAGAAGTTGTACTCATTTGCTGTTCCACCACCAACATAAAAGCCTTCTTTTCTCTACATCCTTACTAGCATCCGTTGCTTTTTGACTTTTTAATAATGATGGGTAAAGTGGTATCTCATTGTGGTTTTAATTTCCCTGATGATTAGTGATGCTGAGGATTTCTTTATATGTTTGCTGGCCATTTGTCTTTCTTCTTTTGAAAAGTTTGTTCATATCTTTTGCCTGCTTTTTGATGGGTTGTGTTTTTTTGGCTGATTTTTTTGAGTTCTTTGTATAGTAGCCCTTTATAGGATGTGCAGTTTGTGAATATTTTCTCCCTTTTCTAGGTTGTCTCTTTACTTTGTTGATTATTTCCCTTGTGGTGCAGAAGCTTTTTAACTTAATCACGTCCCATTTACTTATTGTGGTAAAATACATATAAAATTTACCATTTTAAACATTTTTATAGTAAGTGTACAGTTCATTGGCATCAAGTACATTCATAATGTTTCATAATCATCACCACTATCTGTTTCTGGAACTTTTTCATAATCTCAAGTATTTAATGGGTACTCTTTGTATTCCCCTTCACTTCTTCCTCTATTGCCTATTAATCTGTATTCTACTTTCTGTTTGCCTATTTGTTACATAGGTAGAATCACGCAATATTTTTCTTTTTGTGTTTGATTTATTTCACTTAGCATGTCTTCAAGGTTCAACCATGTTATTCCATATGTCAGAATTTCCTTTGTCTTTAAGGCTAAATCATATTCCATTGCACATATAACACATTTTGTTTATCTGTTCACCAGCAATATAGTCTTCAGGGATGCATACATACCACATATGCTCGAGTATAAGCCGAGTTTTATATTATATACTGTGCTGTTAGTTTAGGGCAGCGGTTCTCACCCTGTGGATCGTGACCCATAGGAACTGTATTAAAGGATCACAGCATTAGGAAAGTTGAGAACCACTGGTTTAGGGAGGAAAAAGTGGTGAGGTTAGCCATATGGTTTTTTCTACAATGGTAAAAAATACAAGATCTTTTCCCCTTCACACTCATTTATTTACCTATTATTTGCATTGTTACCATGTGAATTGCAATGCGAATACATTGAGGTGGAGAATTCATTTTTAGGTTTGACTTCAACATAGGGAGCCCATGCATGAGTTTTAATAATGTAACTACATTACTTTAAAATGAATATTCCCTTATGCACTTATCTAATTTCCTCATTTCAGGATAGGTGATCCTGGATAGACTATTGATAATATTACAATATAATATAACCCAGGTTAAATGGTCTATAAAAATAAGTAAATCTTATTTATTGGGTCTGTACTATAAGCTAAATATACTGCTAGATATTTTCATATATTATGGCAAAGATTTCTCTAGGACATATTTCTGGGATGGAAACTACTGAGTTATAAAGTTTGTGTGTATTCAGCTTAAAAAGGTAATATCAAATTGTTTTTCAAAGTGGCTATATCAGTTAATACTCTCTCCAGCAGTGTAAGAAAGTTTGTATTGTTCCACATTCTTATCAACACTTGGTATTGTCCAAGTTTTAAAAATATTACCAACTTATAAAAATATTTGCTAATTGTGTGAAACTGGGGCTTAGATACTTGAAGAAATCTGCCAAAAAGTAACAGTGAATAAGTGCTGGTGCCACATTCTAACCCAGGTTTGTACATTTCCAGCAATAATAGGCTGGAATTCAAAGGAGTGGAAGTGTATAGGCTAAGTCTTTTATAACAATGAGAATAGTTATGAAAAACGAAAGTGACATTTTTAAATTAAAATAATTTTATGTAAGAACTTCCTTAATGGAAATAGTTCTTAAAATGTAATTTTAGATTACCTGGATCAGAATCACTTGGTAGTAGTGGTGTGCACATGTGGAGATGGGAATGTTACTTTTTAGAAATCAGTAGATTTGGGGGTCCATCTTTAGGTCTACCTAATATAGGATCTCTAGGGGGTGGGATCCAGGCTCTACATTTTACAAACAAACTCTCCTGGTTTTTGTTTGATTTGTTTTTCACAAAATACTAAAGTTTAAGAACCTCTGTTTTAGGGGTTTTGAACTAATCCCCCAAATATTGCCAGATTTACACAGAAACAGTTGTGTAAACATAGACCTAGAGACAGAGAAATTTAGATTTATATATATATATATGCAAACACTTACTTTTTATTGACTTTTGTCATCAAACTTCCATTCTCCAGGAGTTCCTCATGCTATTCTTCTCTCATTCCTGTTCTTTTGTGCAATCTGCATGTGATCTGAAGTAGCATTAGGACCCTGGCAATAATAACAGTAATCCTCTAAACTCTCTCTGCCTGGCTGACCCCTACTACTCTAAGGAAAGATTAGAGGATGCAAAAAAACAAAACCCATGCTCATTTGGCAGTGCAGTCAATTATTTTATTCCTCTTAATAGAACTGATGGTGGCAATGATATTCATCTTGAGTGGGTGAAAGTTTAGATTTGATTATAAAGTTGAAAACTTATGGGGTTAGAGCTATGAAAGATTCCTCATATTTTTCTCATTACTGGTCTTAAAATGTGTTTTCTGAGATAGATAATTTTAAGAAGAAAGCAGTATCTGAGCTAGGTGAAGAATCGCTAGATATAGCATTCAGATTCTTTCTCTCAGTAGTGAGACACAGACACTTGTGAGAGTCTGTGTTTGTTAATATTGGGAATGGACACTTTAAACTCAAGAGTTCTGTTCTGCTCACCTGCCCAGATGAGTCAAAGAGCTCTTTTTATTGTTGCTGAGCAAGTAATTGCTTAAAGTAGTATAGCTAATTGTGTTTAGAATTTTATTACATATCGTTTCAAAGATACTGATTTACCACAATTTAAAACACCCGTTGCCATAGAACTCAATTTAGCAGAAAAACTTCTCTACATAATTTTTATTCTGAAAAGTAAAATTGAAGAATATTATAAAAATTGAGATTTTTCAGAAACCATTCTTAAGCTGAGTTTTTGAAATTATGCTCATTTTGAAGTTATCTTAATTTTTATAATTTGATTATTTGATTTTAAAATTAAATAACTACATTAAGGGATCAATGTTATACTTTGTAAAACAGATTTGTTTAATAAAAACTAAAAATTTGTGACAGTATGTAATGCTTTTAAAACAGAGGCTTTAAATCCTATATTATATGTAGAAGTTGTTAGGTATTCTAAAATTATAATAAGAGATTATTGTTTACATCAGTGTAATAAGTTTATACTCCCTGATCATACTTTCTCATTTTGCATGTTGTCAGAACCTTGGACCTTAATCTTATTCTTTGATTGACAGTAGCGACCAGGGAAAGAACACTTATATTATTTGGGATAGTCACATCTGTTCAACTTGATTCAGTTGAGGATATTTGCATATTCTTAAGTATTTCTTCTGAGAGGGCTTAAATCCTTCTCAAGTGCTTGATGCATTTTTGAAATTCATTCATAAGGTATCTACATGCACTAATAGTTCTGTATAATATTGCTATGCATAATCTGACAGATAAGACCATATTTTAAAGCAAGGTATTCTTTAGGGAGGCTACATCACATTTTTACTAGTTCTGCTGGGCAGAAATGACAAATTTTTGATAAAGGCTGGTTTTATGTTTTGATTAAATGAGTATATCTATATGGGAAAATTGTCCCAAATTGTCAATTATAAGACAAATGAAGATTTATTAAATAATATTTCAAAGGCATCAATGGTAATTTTTCCTGCCTTGGTTAGAAAATTGAGTAATTTTATAGAATATAATTGTAGAATTTGAATGGATTTCTATTTAGCTTCCTTATTTTACAGGGAAAATTACTAAGGCTCAAGTTTTCTGACTTGCTTAAGGTCACATAGCTTGGAAAGTAAGCCTTAAGTTTTTATCTTAGCTCCCAGGTCAGTAAACCCCAAGAAATAATGGTACATGATTTCCGATTTACATTATTTACTAATCCTACTTCTAAAAATTTCTCCTTGCCATAGAACACATGGTCAGAGATTGTTTCATTCATTATCATATCTCTCCTGAATCTACAGGGGGTCTAACACATAGTTAATATACGTTCATTATAATATTGTTAATTATTGTTCTATATAATGTCTAGCTGTCCTGTTTTCCTACCTAGGCTATTATGCACGTTTTGTGGATAATTATGAAATAAGATAGCTTATTAATTGAATGTTAAACACCTTTGCTAGCAAATAGGTTTCATTTTGTGTTCCATTTCTGGTGAATTGGCAATATCTGTGTTAAGAAGAACTTTGAAATCTACTGAGGTCAGTTAGGGGTGTCTCCATGGGCATAGGATCAGAGAAGGCGTCTGTTTCTTTCTTGATATATGTAATTTTACTGAAAGGAGAGAGAACTATGGACTGATGAGAAAATGGTCTGGGAAGAAATGTAACACAAATTAGAGGGTACATAAAATTCAGATGCTATAAGCAAAAAAGAGGTAGAATGCCACCTAAATTGGGAGTTCTAAAAAAAATTTGTAGGTGTTTAGAACTATCACAAGGTTATATTAAGTATAATCAAAAGAAAAAAATTTTTCTTTTTTGGGACATAAGAGTCTCACTCTGTCACCCTGGTGTCATAGCTCACAGCAACCTAAAATTCAGGGACTTGAACAATACTTTTGCCTCAGCCTCCCCAGTAAGTAGCTGGGACTACAGGCACATGCCACCATGCCTATCTAGTTTTCTGTTTTTATTTATTTATTTATTTTTTGAGACATAGTCTCACTATGTCACCCTGGTAGAGTGCTGTGATGTCACAGCTCACAGCAACCTCAAAGTCTTGGGCGTAAGCGATTCTCTTCCCTCAGCCTCCCAAGTAGCTAGGACAATAGGTGCCTGCCATAGTGCCTGGCTATTTTTTGGTGGCAGTTGTCATTGTTGTTTAGCTAGCCTGGCTGGGCTTGAACCTGCTAGCCTGGGTGTATGTGGCTGGCACTGTAACCACTATGCTACAGGTGCGAAGCCATAGTTTTCTGGGGTTTTTTTTTTTTGTTGTTGTTGTTGTTGCAGTTTGGCCGGGGCAGGGTTTGAACCCACCACTCTCGGTATCTGAGTCCAGCATCCTACTCACTAAGCCACAGGCGCCGCTCTGTTTTCTATTTTTAATAGAGATGGAGTCTTGATTTTTCTCAGGCTGGTCTTGAACTCCTGAGCTCAAGCAATCCATCTGCCTCGGCCTCCTAGAGTCATAGGATTACAGGCATGAGCCACTGTGCCTGGCCAAAAAAAAAAAATAATTGTTAAACACTGTTGATGCCTCTCCCTGTGGTAGATTCTTTCTACTAGTAACACTGGAGACTTTCTGTCCTAGTTCTCCTTCCTTGTTTTTTCTTTCCTGAGGTATTTAGGGCTGTTCTAGTCTTCTCTTGTTTCGTTTGGGCTACTTCTTCCCAATTTGGTATTTGTTTTAGTTACAGATGTAAAAGTTGTGGGTAGGAAACAGTGGCTCATATCTGCAATTCCAGAGCTTTGGAAGGCCACACAAGAGGATAACTTGAAGCCAGGAGTTAGAGACCAGCCTTATAATGTAGTGAGACACTGTATCAAGGAAAAAATTTAAAAATTAGCCAGGCATGATGACATGTGCAGATTGTCCCAGCTACTCAGGAGGCTGAAGTGGGAGAATTTGTTGAGCCCAGGAGTTCAAGGATATAGCAGTGGCTAGATCATGCCATTGCATCTAGCCTGGGACACAGATTGAGACTCTGTGTCTTTAAAAAGATATAAAAGCTGTGATATAACCTTATTGTAATTTTAATTATTGTGTTATAGGAAAAATTTATAGAAGGAAATTTTTAATTGTTATGTGATTTTATCCTTAAAATAGTATTTTTAAATAGTTTGTGATAAAATAGCTCCAAATTACATAATTATTTTTTTATTTTCCAGGAATCGCCTTCTGGTCGAAGGAAAGCTCTTGCTACTAGTAGCATCAATATGAAACAGTATGCAAGCCCTATGCCAACTCAGACTGACGTTAAGTTAAAATTCAAGCCATTATCTAAAAAAGTTGTATCCGCCACTCTCCAGTTTTCATTATCTTGCATTTTCCTTAGGGAAGGAAAAGCCACGTAAGTTTCTTTTGTCAGATAAGCTGTTTCACATTGTATTTCAAAATATCATAGGTAAATAGCTTTTGACTCAGACTAGCAACAGTGCAATAAGGTCTTACAGCATACCAGTCATTCTTGCTATTCCTTGTTTCAGAGACTGAATTACTGTATATACTCGAGTATAAGCCGAGTTTTTCCGGCACAAAAGTGCCGAAAAACCCGAACTCAGCACAAATTTTGTGCTGGAAAAAACTCGGCTTATACCCGAGTATATACGGTAAATGAACTCCTTGTTATTTATAAATAGTCTCTTTTGACTCCAGAGAATGAACAGTAATATAAAAGCAATCACACGTTTTCAAATTTTAGATTATATATTATAGGATATTATAAATGTTTGTTTACATTTCAGTGTCTTCAGTGTAATGGTCCGAAGTACTGATGGTTTAATTTGTAGAGCTGTTTGATGTATCTGAGACATAAGAGGAACTCAAAATGAAAATTTTAGAATAAGAGGGATGAGAGAACTAAGGGAATGTTTGTCAATTCATATTCCTTGGCACAGCCTTCCAGAAGCTATATAGGAAAGTATAGTTAGATAAGCAGTTTTCTGTAATCATCGTTCTTTTCAAAAGTCACTTCTTAAGCACTGAATAAGTATTGCACAAAGATTTTTAGATTCAGTTCTAGTCTCTGAAAAGAGTGAAATTCTAACTGGGTAAATGAGGTGAACATACCTATAGCAGGAAGAAAAAGTAATATTAACCCTGGTTATTGCATATAGTCAAGTTAGAGATAGGTACATGTTATGGGTATTACGAAAGAGTTAGTGCCTAAATGGAGTGGAAGATGAAGGGACAGGAGGAATGGAAATTCTCTGCCTGGACTTGAAAAGGCAGTTATGAACATCTCAATCCAATGTGAGTAAGAGTTCTGAACATTTTTTAAATAGTGGAATGTGGTTACTATAATTGACCACAGGTACTTCACTGATGAGACTCCATTCTGTGCATCAGTCAGAACGAGATATTTGGCATTCATCTACATGGCAGCAAATGACTTGGTAGATAACAGTAAGCCTCTCTGGGAAATTAGACTGTGAGTGTGGTAGGGAGACAATACAGAATGGAAACATCTTAGTCTTTCATCTTAGGACCTTAAATCATAGATGTAACTATTGAGAAGTTAAAAAAAGGTGTTACCCTTAAGTTTATGCCAAAATGAAAGGAAAGGAAACACAGGAAGAAGAGAAAAAACAAATCTAGAGATCTTTGAGAGTGGACGTTCTTCTCCTAGGCAGAAATTGTAAGTAGATCAGCAACTTTCATGGGAGTCTGAGTGAGAGGAAATCAACCAAACCAAATGTCTCTATTTAAATTGACTAGGAATTCTCTCATAATTTCCTCTTCCTCTCTCACTGCCTCTTCCTTTGCCTTGTTATCTACTCCAAAGAAAAATGTTCATGGTTAAAATATGAGAAAATTGTGTTAGTAAAATTAAGTTAACATTTTAAGAATGATGTATTTTGAAATTGTTTCCCATTGATAAGTGTGCAATTTGTTCATGTAAGGTGATACAACTTTTTTTGGTTCATGCAGGTATTGTATCACTAAAATTCCTTAAAAGGGGGGAAATGATTTTAACTCTAAGCTTTTATGAGGTAAAATGCAAAGAATTTCAAAACTAGTGTGTAAAATTGTACCTCATTTAGAAGATAAGTGAATATTAACCCTTAGGGCATAGAGGGAACAATATTTTAATTTGGCATTCTAAATTTGGGGGAAGTATATCAAATTAGAAATTAATTTCTATATAACATATTAGTAATATGTTTTACTGTAGTTTATTTGAAATTGAAGGTGAAAATAATTGATCGGAACTAGTGATTTGACTTTTAGAGTATTGTTAACTTTATAAATTTATATTTGAAAATATATAATTTATATTAAAAAATACATCATTAAATGCATGGTGTTTAATTTACAATCAGTCAGTGTCATTTTTTATCTTGTAATTCTTTAAAAGGCCAGACTTTGTTTTTAAGGTGGTTTTTCTATAGAAGTTCTTTAGCTTTTGGGGGGATTATGATTTTGTTAGGGGAAAAATGCACATTTAAGCAAGATTTAAATATTTTTATGGGGGTCTACCACTTTCTTTCCCTCCTACCCACAAACCCAAAGAGTTTATGGGACTTTAGATTAAAAATTTCTGTTCTAATGCCTCATGGAAGTTTGAATATTTTAAAGTCTAGGTCTTACCTGATTTTCAAACATGTCCTACTGTTTTGTGAAACAAGTTTTTGTTTCCAGACTTCATGCTCAGGAAATAATACCTTAATTCCATGAAGAAAATTTTTGTCTCTTATAGAACTTCAGCACAGAACTGAACTAACTCCTAACCAGTTAGTTTTTAATCTTGCTTGCTTTTTACTATTAAATATGCCATTTAAAAATTAATGAATGAGAACTTAGATTTTTCAGCATTCTTATACAACTGTTTAAAATATTTACATATTTTAAAGAAGGAATATATTAATATTTTCTTAAAAAACAATTATTTTTAAACCATGTCATTTAATAAACTGTATTATAATTTGAATCATTGATGTAGAGATGAAGACATGCAAAGTTTGGCTAGTTTGATGAGTATGAAACAGGCTGACATTGGCAATTTAGATGACTTTGAAGAAGATAATGAAGATGATGATGAGAACCGAGTGAACCAAGAAGAAAAGGCAGCAAAAATTACAGGTAGGTTTTATTAGCATTAAACTGAAAGTTTATCTTTAGAGTTCAAAAATTCATTCTTATTTCCCAGAAAAGAACAATTTTACTAATAATTTTTTTTCTTTGAAGCCTTTCTAATAAAATATACCATTTAGTTCTTGGAAAATTTTACATGCTGGTCACAGTAATGGATTTTAGTAGTTTAAGGTCAAGGACAAGGTTGGTCAAAAGAATATAAACCTTTTTTGAATTATAACATAAAGCAACCTAAATATGGTCATACTTCTTTGGTCACAATGTGCGAAACCTCTGAAAGTAAAGAAATGCCTTAAAAGGATGATAGGACAAAGTGAAGAGATGCATTGACTAGTTCCTCCTGTTTTATTTTCCTTTATTCCCATGAATTATGTAGACATTGTGTTTTAAATTTTGTATATGACTTATGTCTCCTTGTATCTAGAAATTTTCTTGGAGCTATCTCTTCTATCTGGTTTGAGCAAACTACTAAGATGTTAATTAAATGTTAGAGCTTCGTTGTGTTGTGTTAATTGACCAATAAATATTTATTGACAATTTGGCTATCACACTTAAGGACATGATATAATACTTACTGTAAAGAAAATGAAGCATGTTAATATATTCCTTGTAGTTATTGCTCTGATTTTAGATTGATTTCACTTGACTTCTGTCATCTTTTTACCTCTTAGTGATTTTTCCAAGTTCACTGAGCACTTTGTCACTTATCCCTTGTGTCTGCCTTGACTCCTGCTGTCATGTGGGAGATTTATATAGACCAAATATATTACTCTAACCCCTTAGTCAAAAAGTGATTTGACTTCCCGAGTTCCAATGAATTTTACCTCCACTCCTAGAAATCTGTAATGAAGACTGCTCAGACTTGTGTGTAATAATAGATGTATCGTTATGTGTGAATTTCATAATATTTTCTAATTTATGATTGCAGTTTTTATTTCTTAATTGACCCAAGACTTTTTAGAAAAGTTTTGCCGTGTACTTTATTTCAAGTTTGCTTCTAGTTTAATTTCATTAAAAAAAATATTCAAAAGTCTCTTAAATTTCCATTAAAAATTTTTTCATTTTGGTTTTTTGCCTTGTAATCTAGCCATATGATTTTTTTGCTTTTTTTTTATTGTTGGGGATTCACTGAGGGTAAAATAAGCCAGGTTACACTGATTGCAATTGTTAGGTAGAGTCCCTCTTGCAATCATGTCTTGCCCACAGAAAGTGTGACACACACCAAGGCCCCACCCCACTCCCTCCGTCCCTCTTTCTGCTTTCCTCCCCTCCCCCCATAACCTTAATCGTCATTAATTGTCCTCATATCAAAATTGAGTACATGGGATTCATGCTTCTCCATTCTTGTGATGCTTTACTAAGAATAATGTCTTCCACTTCCATCCAGGTTCATACGAAGGATGTAAAGTCTCCATTTTTTTTTTAAATAGCTGAATAGTATTCCATGATATACATATACCACCGCTTATTAATCCATTCCTCGGTTGGTGGGCATTTAGGCTGTTTCCACATTTTGGCGATTGTAAATTGAGCTGCAATAAATAGTCTAGAACAAGTGTCCTTATGATAAAAGGATTTTTTCCCTTCTGGGTAAACGTCCAGTAATGGGATTGCAGGGTCTACCTTGAGTGCTTTGAGGTTTCTCCATAAGGTTGGACTAGTTTGCAGTCCCACCGGCAGTGTAAAAGTGTTCTCTTCTCTCCACATCCATGCCAGCATCTGCAGTTTTGAGATTTTGTGATGTGGGCCATTCTTGCTGGGGTTAGATGGTATCTCAAGGTGGTTTTGATTTGCATTTCTCTAATAGATAGGGATGATGAACATTTTTTCATATGTTTATTAGCCATTTGTCTGTCTTCTTTAGAGAAGGTTCTATTCATGTCTCTTGCTCATTGATATATGGAATTGTTGGCTTTTTTCATGTGGATTAATTTGAGTTCTCTATAGATCCTAGTTATCAATCTTTTGTCTGATTCAAAATATGCAAATATCCTTTCCCATTGTGTAGGTAGTCTATTTGCTTTGGTTGTTGTCACCTTAGCTGTACAGAAGCTTTTCAGTTTAATGAAGTCCCATTTGTTTATTTTTGTTGTTGTTTCAATTGCCATGGCAGTCTTCTTCATAAAGTCTTTTCCCAGGCCAATATATTCCAGTGTTTTTCTTATGCTTTCTTTGAGGATTTTTATTGTTTTGTGCCTTAAATTTAAGTCTTTTATCCATCTTAAATCAATTTTTGTGAGTGGGGAAAGGTTTGGGTCAAGTTTCAGTATTTTACATGTGGATATCCAATTCTCCCAACACCATTTATTGAATAGAGAGTCTTTAACCCAAGGTATATTCTTGTTTGGTTTATCAAAGATTAGGTGGTTGTAAGATGTTAGTTTCATTTCCTGGTTTTCTATTCAATTCCAAGTGTCTATGTCTGTATTTTTGTGCCAGTACCATGCTGTCTTGACCACTATGGCTTTG
>CAUYPK010090198.1:0-42666 GCA_963574355.1 Loris lydekkerianus
AAAATAAATAACCAAAATTAGAGCAGAATCAAATAAAATTGAAAAAAAAAATTATTGAACAGATCAATAAATCAAAAAGTTGGTTTTTTGAAAAGGTTAATAAAATAGATAAACCTTTGGCCAACCTAATCAAGAAAAAAAGAGTAAAATCTCTAATCCCATCAATCAGAAATGGCAAAGACGAAATAACAGACTCCTCAGAAAGTCAAAAAATCCTTAATGAATATTACAAGAAACTTTATTCTCAGAAATATGAAAATCTGAAGGAAGTTGACCAATACTTGGAAGCACATCACCTTCCAAGACTTAGCCAGAATCAAGTGGAAATGTTGAACAGGCCCATATCAAGTTCTGAAATAGCATCAACTGTATGAAACCTCCCTAAAAAGAAAAGCCCGGGACCAGACGGCTTTACATAAGAATTCTACCAAACCTTTAAAGAGGAATTAATACCTATATTATTCAATCTGTTCCAAAATGTAGAAAAAGAAGGAAGACTACCCATCACGTTCTATGAAGCAAACATCACCCTGATCCCCAAACTAGGAAAAGACCCAACAAGAAAAGAATATTATAGACCAATATCACTAATGAATATAGTTGCAAAAATATTCAACAAGATCCTTAACAAACAGAATCCAGCAACACATCAAACAAATTATACATCATGACCAAGTCGATTTTATCCCAGGGTCTCAAGGCTGGTTCAATATACATAAATCTATAAGTATAATTCAGCACATAAACAAATTAAAATACAAAGACCACATGTTTCTCTCAATTGATGCAGAAAAATCTTTTGATAATATACAGCATCCTTCATGATCAGAACACTTAAGAAAATTGGTCAAGAAGGGACATTTCTTAAAATGATAGAGGCCGTCTACAGGAAACCCACAGCCAATATGGTAGTGAATGGAGTTAAATTGAAATCATTTCCACTCAGATCAGGGACCAGACAAGGCTGCCCATTGTCTCCACTGCTCTTTAACATTGTAATGGAAATTTTAGCCATCGCAATTAGGGGAGAAAAGGTGATCAAGGGTATTCATGTAGGGTCAGAAGAGATCAAAATTTCGCTCTTCACAGATGATATGATTGTATATCTGGAAAACACCAGGGATTCTACTACAAAACTCTTAGAAGTGATCAATGAATACTGTAGCATCTCAGGTTACAAAATCAACATTCATAAATTGGTAGCCATTATATATACCAACAATAGTCAAGCTGAAAAAACAGTTAAGGACTCTATTCCATTCACAGTAGTGCCAAAGAAGATGAAATATTTGGAAGTTTATCTAACAAAGGATGTGAAAGAGCTCTATAAAGAGAACTATGAAACGTTAAGAAAAAATAGCTGAAAATGTTAACAAATGGAAAAACATACTATGGTCATGGCTGGGAAGAATCAACATTGTTAAAATGTCCATACTGCCCAAAGCAATATACAATTTTAATGCAGTCCCTATTTAAGCTCCACTGTCATACTTTAAAGATCTTGAAAAAATAATATTTCATTTTATATGGAATCAGAAAAAAACATCAAATAGCCAAGACATTACTGAGAAATAAAAACAAAGCAGGAGGAATCATGCTACCAGACCTCAAACTATAGTATAAATCGATAGTGATCAAAAGAGCATGGTATTGGCACAAAAACAGAAAAGTAGATGTCTGGAACAGAATAGAGAACCAAGAGATGAATACAGCTGCTAACCGTTATTTGATCTTTGACAAGCCCATTAAAAACATTCAGTGGGGAAAAGATTCCCTATTTAACAAATGGTGCTGGGTGAACTGGCTGGCAACCTGTAGAAGACTGAAACTGGATCCACACCTTTTACCATTAACTAAGCTAGACTCTCACTGGATTAAAGATTTAAACCTAAGACATGAAACTATAAAAAATACTAAAAGAGAGTGCAGGGAAAACCCTTGAAGATATCAGTCTGGGCAAGTATTTTATGAGGCGGACTCCCCCCCCCCATGGCAATTGAAGTGCTTCAAAAATACATTACAGGGACCTGATCAAACTAAAAAGCTTCCGCACAGCCAAGAACACAGTAAGTAAAGCAAGCAGACAGCCCTCAGAATGGGAGAAGACATTTTTAGGTTATGTCTCCAACAAAGGTTTCATAACCAGAATCCACAGAGAACTCAAATGTACAAGCAAGAAAAGAACAAGTGATCCCATCGCAGGGTGGGCAAGGGACTTGAAGAGAAAATTCTCTTAAGAAGACAGGCACACAGACTACAGACTTAATGAAAAAATGCTTATCATCTTTAATCATCAGAGAAATGCAAATCAAAACTACTTTGAGATATCATCTAACTCCAGTAAGATTAGCCCATATCACAAAATCCCAAGACCAGAGATGTTGGCATGGATGTGGAGAAAAGGGTATAGATCTACACTGCTGGTGGGAATGCAAATTAATACATTCCTTTTGGAAAGGTGTTTGGAGAACACTTAAAGGTCTAAAAATAGATCTGCCATTCTATCTTATAATTCCTCTACTAGGCATATACCCAGAAGACCAAAAATCACATCATAACAAAGATATTTGTAGCAGAATGGTTATTGCAGCCCAATTTATAATTGCTAAGTCCTGGAAAAAGCCCAATGCCTATAGATCCACGAATGGATTAATAAATTGTGATATATGTACACCATGGAATATTATGCATCCTTAAAGAAAGATGGAGACTTTACCTCTTTCATGTTTACATGGATGGAACTGGAACATATGTTTCTTAGCAAAGTATCTCAAGAATGGAAGAAAAAGTATACAATGTACTCAGCCCTACTATGAAACTCATTTACGGCTTTCACATGAAAGCTATAACCCAGTTATAACCTATGAATAGAGGGAAGGGGGAAAGGGAGGAGAGGGATGGGGGAGGTGGGTGGAGGGAGGGTTATTGGTGGGATTACACCTGCAGTGCATCTTACAAGGGTATAATGTCAAAGTTAGTAAATGTAGAATGTAAATGTCTTAACACAATAACTAAGAAAATGCCAGGAAGGTTATGTTAACCAGTGTGATGAAAATGTGTCAAACGGTCCATAAAACCAGTGTATGGTGCCCCATGATCGCATTAATATACACAGCTATGATTTAATTAAAAAAAATAAATAAAGATTTACAGATTCACAGGAAATTGCCCCCCAAAATGTCCCAATACCCCTCACCAAGTTTTCCCCAGTGATAACATAAATTTTATGTAACTATTATACAGTATTAAAACCAAGAAATTGACATTGGTACAATCTCCACACATGCACTGATGTGTGTGCATGCGTGTATGTGTATAGTTCTATGCAATTTTATCATGTGTAAGTTTGTGTAACAAGCATGAAAATCCAGGTCAAGGCTCACTCTAACTGTTCCTTGCAGCCACACTTACCACACTCCCTACCATATCTAATCCCTGGAAACCATGAATCTGTTCTCCATTTCTATAATTTTTGTTATTTCATTAATGCTATATAAATGAAATCTTATGGAATGTAACCTTTTGAGATTTTCTTTTCCGTTAAGCATACCTTCTTTGAGAACCATCCAAATTATTTTAAGTATCCATAGTCCCTTTTTTATTGCTGTGTGCTATTTCATGGTGTGGATGTTTTACTGTTTAAGTACTTACCCACTGAAGAAAATTTGAATGATTTCAGGTTTTTGTATGTTATGAATAAAGCTGTTAATGAGGATTCACATATAGGTTATTGCACAAACATTTTTATATCTCTGGAATAAATACCCAAGTGCAATTGCTGAATCATATATGGCAAGTGAATGTTTCATTTTTAATTTTGTAGGAAACTGCCAAATATTTTTCCAGAGTGGCTGTGTTACTTTATGTTCCCTCCATAAATGCAAGAGTGATCCAGTTTCTTTGCTTCCTTTCTAGCATTTGGTGCTTTCTTCTTTTTTAAGAAAAACTTTAACCATTTTTATAGGTATGTAGTGATATCCAATTTTGTTTTTAATTAGTATTTTCCTAACTGCTAATGATATTTAACATATTTTCACATGTTTATTTACCATCTGTATATCCTTTTCAATGAAAATGTCTGTTCATATCTTTTGGCCATTTTTCAATTGGATTGTTTTTTGTTAACTGTTGAGTTTTGAGAGTTCTTCCTATGTTCCAGATAAAAGTCCTTTGATATATGGTTTCCAAATATTCTTTCCATCTATGTCTTTAAGTTTTATCCTAATAGGGTCTTCTGCAGAATAAAAGTTTTAAACTTTGATAAAGCCCAATTAATTTTTTCTTTTATAAGTTGCATGATTGGGGTCAAGTCTGAGAACTCTTTGCCTGGCTCTGGTCTTGAAGACTTTTTTTTCTTAAAGTTTTATAGTTTTACATTTTACTCTTAAGTCTGCAATCCATTTTGCATTAATTGTGGTATAAAGTATCAGGTTTAAGTAGACTTTCCTCCCTCCGTTCCTCCCTCCTTCCCTTGCTTCTTTCCTTCTGACACCCACTTGCTCCAGCGCCATTTGTTGAAAATGTTTTTTTCCCTCCACTGAATAGCTTTTGCACTATTGTCAAAAATCACTTGGACATATTTGTGTGGTTCATTCTGTGTGGCTTCTATATTCTGTTCTCTTCATCCATGTCTTTCCCTCCACCAGCGCCAACTACCTTGACTACTGCAACTCTGTGTAAGCCTTAGCATTGGGTAGGGGGACTCCTCTTACTTTCTTCACCTTTTGCCAAATTGTTTTAGTTATTCTAGATTTTTTTTATCTCTGCATATGAATTTTAGAATAAGTTATATCTACAAAAAATCTTGCTGGGACTTTGATGGACGTTCTGCTAGATCAATAGATCTATTTGGGGAGAAATAACAAGTTTAGTATGTTGAATTTTCCAATGTATGAATGATACATCTCTCTATTTAGAATTCCTTTGTTTTTGCTTATCAGAATTTTCTAATTTTCGGCATTCAGATCCTGCACATATTCTTAGACTATGTGTTTTTAAGCCCTCAAATTGACATCCACGTTAACTAAAACCACACAATATTCCACTAAATTAGGCACAATTATTTTGATAGTTCTTAAAAGAAGTTATAATTGACCCTGACAAGGTGTTTTCCCTTCATTAATTAGAAAATAGCTGTTTATTTGCTCTTGTTAAGTAATTTTATAGCTCTTATCACAGTATACTTAGGACTATACTCAAACACAAAATAGTCCAGTTCTGCCACTTATTAACTTCATAATTTCAGGTAAATTAATTAATCTGTGCCTCAGATTCTCATCAAAAAAATGGAGAACACAATAGTACTTATCTCTTAGGATTATGTGAGGATTAATACGTTAACATATGGAAAATGCTTAGCATAGCACCCCACACATTGTCAATGCTCAAAAAGTTATATATTACATATTAATATTCTTATTACTATTGTAGGGTTATAGTCCAGTTCTAACTTTACTATAGAGCAAATGAACTCATAACAACAATGAACCCAACACAAAGACAAAGGAAAGGAGTGAAATAATGCAAATGATGTCACACTCACTAGACATGTTGACATCATAAATGTCATAATACCTGGGATTATTTCTGCTGCTATACATCAGGAAACTGTGAAGTTCCTGAGAGGAGATTTTAATGCAATGTGTGCTAATGACATCTGCACAGATGACTGCAGGTGGTATGGGAGGTAAAGAAAATCCAGATTGGTCCCTGTTAATGGGAAGACATGCCTCTAAAGCCGAAGGAAGGAATATTACATGAAATGCTTCATAAATTTGAATTCTCATAACCTGAACAAGTTCATCTTGGTTTATAATTATATTCATAGGTCACTTCACTTGATACTTATAAAACTGATTTCAGGCTTTCAATATTCCCCTCCTCTATCATTTTTACTTTTGAGTTATTGTTCTCTATTACAGTTACTGGCTCCCTTGGCAGTGGTTACTCATAAAAATGTAGAATTCTAAGAACTTTGGGAGCTTTGTTGCTTCACCGATTTTGGGTGTCTACAAATGAAGGCCTTCTCATTTCTATTGTTAAGTCTGGGCTTAAAGCCCAGGGTGATCGTTTTCTTCTCAACAGCCTGGTTGGGATTTCCTCTATCCTCACACCCTGATTTATTTTTATTAAGTCTTCATTGTCAAACTGACATAGACCCTACCCAGCATGAACAATAGTGTTTTGAGAATCTCTTACATACTTTTATCCATCAGTTTATCATCTCTTTAATACTCAGGAAAGATAAACACCCAATTCTCCATGGTCTGATCTTCCTCCTTAACATTCATTATAGTGAACCACCCTGTGTCCTGCCAGAAAGGCTTAAATTGATTCCTGCCTATATGTCCCAGCTGGGGCTCCTGGCTTCATGTCAGTCCCCAGGCCTACAGATGAGCTGGATATATTTTGAATGCAGCTGTAGACCTTTTTAAAGAGCAGAAGCCAAAATGAGTTCATAATCCCCAGAATGCATGCTCTATGTAGGCTTTTCAATTTGTTTTTGGAAAAATCTCAGAGCTGGCAATTTCAGATAAAGTTTCACTGGCCTCGACCCTACTGTACTGAGGGTGGGAGGGATTTGTTTCTTTGTCCATCTGCTGGACTTTTTTTTGCCATTGTAATGTTTTGGTTCTATAGGAAGAGAGAAATGTATGTATCCTTGATGGAAGATTTCTAGATTCAGAATGGGCACACTCGTCATTTGCTAAAAGAAGTTTGTTAAAATGGAGGCTGTGTAAGATTAATACTTATTTTTGGATTCACACTGTACTTAGAAGTGATCTATTTTGTCTTAAAAAAATATTGATGAGTCTGTTTTTACATTTGTTGATACAGCCTATATTGCAAGATATGTGTAATATATTGATAAAATAAATACTTTAAGTTGCACTAGCTTGATAGGGGTATAAAAACATACCTTCAAATAGTACAGAGTTGGAAAATGGAAAATTAATTCATAATGAAGCAATAGTAGTCCAAATGTGACAGACATTAGTGATTCTCTCATTAAAGATACTATATCTTACTTTGGAAATCATAACAAGCATGAAAATTCTCTCTTCATAGAATTCTAAACGTACAGAATTACTGAAATACAAAAACTTCATTTTGCATAATTTGGGATGTGGCTACCAAGAGGCTGTAACATCTTTCATCTCCTCCTTTTTCCATCCTATTTAAAAAAAACAGGAAATAAAACAGCTTTTGAAAGCTTAAAGTCAGCTTAAAATCAGTGCCTTATGGGTCCCAGCAGGGCTGGACAACATGAAGAAAAGGAATTAGAATCATCTCCAGGCAGGTGAGACAGGTGTGAATCTGTGAATCTGGCACGCAGATTCCAGGAGAATTAGAGGCAGGTGCGGACATCCAGCCTCACCTGGGGGAGTGCTCATGCATTCAACCGTCTTGTTTTCCTTGGCAGAGCTAAAGCTGTGTTAGATGAAGAGCCCTTAACTGACCCTTCTTGAGTTGTTTCTTAAGATACCACCTCCCTCAATTCTGAGTCCGTCATTTCCCAGCGACCTTCTCATAACCTGACTTCCAATATCAGCCATTTGTTTACAGGACATGAATGTGCTGATTGGGACTGGATGATCATGCTGTGTCCTGGAGGGCTGCATTTATCACTGTAATCCAATGATTTAACATTCTGCTTATAATTTGATTTCCCTCATTAACTCAATAGATATGTATCGATCATCTGCTATGTGTATCCTTGCTTAGTGGGGAGAAAGCAATGTTTTGCAGATGTGAACAGTGCTGTCTACTTGGCAGCAGAATTAATTTCTCATGTGTGTTAATAATTGTGCCTGATGCTGTGCATGTGTGTGTATTTGAGTGTCTGTGTGTTTGGTGAGTCATGTGAGTCTCTTCCTGTGAGACAGAATTTCTTCTTGATGGGATCGGGACAACTTCAGGTTTCTGAGCCTATAAGTTGCTTTTGCCAAGGTGCACTTTCTCTTTTGAGTGATGGCTTTGCCTTGCATTTGGACTTCATTCTTGTATTAAACTTATTAGAAACTCTCTGGCAGCAAAGCAATTCTTCTTTGGACCTAAGAAGATACAGCTGACTTGGAATAAGGATTGCTGATAGAAACTTTGTTCTCTGGTCCACAGTCCTGGCCCCCAGCATCGGATCTAGCACTAAAGAACTCAAGTAGAGCACAGGAACAACTCCCATCAAGAAGCAGGTGGCAAGTGACAGGATAAGAAATCTTTTCAAATTTTTCCAGATTGTATTTACCTTAATATGGAAGGATTGTTCAGATTGTTCATCTTATCATAACATGGCAATCCTCTTCCCCACCCCTAGAAAGAAACAGAAGTCTATTTCCTCAGTAATAGCTGTCTGACAAGGGTGCAGAAAGTCCTGAGTGTTCCATTTTTTTCACAAATGAACTAGGAGAGTGAGCATGTGATTCGACTTTGCCATACATAACCTTGCTGTGTTATGCAGATGAGGCTGCATCTCAGTTTTCTCATTTTTTGAGGAGAGTGTTGAACTAGATAACAGTGATTTTCAGATTATTTTTAGCAGGACAATTCTTTCTATAAAAAGATTCTTACACAGAATCTCAAAACATAAAACAGATAAACAGTTTTTTTTGTTCATGCAGTTGCAGGGAGGAGCTCTGAGCCCTGCTGGTTTGCTCACTGCCTTGTTCTTCCAACCCACATGGCACCCCAGCGTCTGCTCCCTCGTGGGGATTTAGTCCAGGTTGAAAACCACTGCACTAGATGGTCTCTGAAATGCCTCCCACATACAAAGACCTAAGATTGTACTTATAATATCACTTCCCTTTAATTTTCCACAAACTGTAACAGTATCTAGTGATCTATCATCTACTATCTATCTACCTATCTACCTATCTATCATCTATCATCTATCTATCTCTAATGTAGCTCTGGAATCAGACAGAATGGCTAGGTTTTTGTTCTAATTTTGCCACTTTACTGGCTGTGTGACCTAGGGCAAGCTAATTAACCTCTCTGTATCTCCAGCCTCATGAAAAGGTGGAGGAGAATGCTACCTACTTCCAAATGTGGCCATATGAATAACATATGTAAATGTGCTAAATACAGTGTAAGAACTAAATGAATGCTAGGCATGGTTGTTATTATTGTTATAATCTGGGTAAGCTTCTGACATTTACAGGAGTTTATAATATATGTAAAGAGTGTAAGGAGAGCTGGACGTGCTGGCACGTGCCTGTAGTCCCAGCTACTCGGGAGGCTGAGGCAGTAGGATGGTGCATTCCTGCACAAGGGGGCTGGGCCATTCTCCCACAAAATCATGGCCCAGATGCTGGACCTTAGGAGCTGAAGTGGAAGACAGCCAAGCTCAGGAGCGGCCCTAAGAAGGCAGAGAAAGAGCCTAGGAAGGGATGCTTGCTAAGCCTTCAGTGAGGACAATGTCCAGTCTGAATATTATATGCTTTGTGAACTCTACTGACTTTTATCCCCATCTGACATAGCAGAGCTCCAAACCGCTTGAAAATTCAACCAGATCCATATTTTTTATAAGTACTCAGAAATTTTGGGTTGAATGAGCTCATAGATATCAGCATTTATTTTGTTTCTGTCTCAGACTGACATCCTTGGACTCTAGGTGGTCAGCTGGGTGCCGCTGCGCCTCCTGCTGGCCATGCTGAGCCCGTGGGCACCACCTGTGGTGTAGCATCAAGGCCACCACTACTCAGCCCTGTCTGGTGCCAGAGCCCATGAGGCAGGAAAGTTGGGTATTCTTATCTGCTTGGTGCAGAGGGGCCCAGGGCCTCTCTTCCCATTTCTCTTATGCTCCACCATAGTCCTGAGGCCAGGGAAAGAACCCAAGGGCATAGACACGGCTCTCCCTTCCTGCCACCTCCACATCTCTTAACCCCACTGTATAGGCAGCTGCCATCTTCATGGCAGCAGAGGAAGAGAGAAATCTTAAAGACTACATGTTAGTTAAAAGAGACTGTTTAAATGGACCGAATTGGGCCTGCTGTAAGTTGGTAAATTGCAGAGGCACACTCCCACCTTTCTCTGCATCCTACAATCACTCTGCTGGGTGTCCACCTCCTATCCTCTGTTCTAGGAACTTATGAGTATTCAGGACTGTTGAGAGGTGGGTCGTCCATGCCGGAGGTTTTGGAAGGGGGTGGTGGCTGGGCACTGTGTGCAGAGCACTGAGTTTTTTTTAACCGAGCACACACTGTGAGAAGAGCTGACTCAGCAGCTGTAGGTGGTTCTTCCCAGCTTGCTGCTGAGTCAGCTTCCCACATACAGTTTGTAGTTTTAGTTTAGTAGAAAATATTTTCTAGATAATGACTTCTGGATGGCATAAGAAATTCTGGAGTGATGATGACTTTGTTGAAGCCCAGATGAAGGGGGCTCAGTGGACATTCACACCTGGTGTTTGCCGAGCCTTGTTCTGACTACTGATGCCTGTTGTCCCACACCTGCTGGGAACTAGAAGCAGCAGGCGGAGCTTGTCTTCCTCACCACTCCCAGCAGTGGCTAGAGCAGCATTCTCCCTAAAGTCCTCCAGAGAAGCCCTGGAGTGATCTGCAATTTTTTTCACTCCCTTCATTTCCTGTGAGTACCTGTTACAAACCATCTTAGATATCACTTTGAAAGTCTTTTCTATCTATCCCAACAATGAACATTTCCCACTGTACAGCTCAATCATGGGCTTTTAGTTCCCCCATTGACAGTATGCGATCCTCCTTCCAATCATTTGCTAAATTGTTGGGAATCTAATATCCCATTTCATTATCCCACTGAGTGTCCTACGATTTTCCCCCACCTCCTGTCCTGGCTGCAGTCAGGAACTAAGCAAGAGCTGAACAGATTTTAAATCCAGGACATATCATGAAACCAATGCCCTCATTGGAAACTCGAGAAGCCGGCAATTTCCACGCCACGCCCACACTAAGCCTCTCTATAGCCTTCACTTATTTCCTTATATTATTAGTCCTTTATCTTTGAGGTAAAGTTCACATCTCACATGTGGCCCACAACCATAGTGTGATCTATTGACTGCCCCCATCATGAGCAAATCACCTTTATGATCCTTTGCTTGTGGGGACCTGCCTTGCTCTCTAGCTTTTCACATCAATTCAAATTCCTCCCCTGTCCACAGAGCCTTTCTTCTGTGACCATTACAGATTTCATAGAGTTTTCTTTTCTCTCTGAATTTTTATAAATAGTAACTTGAGTAGTGCAGGCTAATGACAATGGTACCTCCATGCTTCATTCCATATTAAAGATGTTTTTATTTCCCTGTCTCTTTTTACCTAGAAAAATGGCAGAGAGTAATCACTGTTTCTTGTCTGTTTCCCGTGCTGTGGGTACCTACCCCCAGATCTCAACACCAGTAGTTCTGCCAGGGACAGGAATACTTCTCATGCTTACTTTATGTGCCCACAGCTTCCAAAATCTTGCTCTGCCTGAGATGGATGTTTTGTAAATACTGATTGACTAATGAATTAATTCTAGGACATAGCCATTCTTAACATGATACCATCATGTGGAACAGACAAGCAATCCCAAAATTATGAGGTAAAGTGAAGTAGCTGCTTGCTTGGAAGATACAACATACATTTCAGGACCAAGTGAAGCACACTTCAAATATAATGATTTTACTAACATTTACAGAATGCTTACTAAGCACACAGTGCCCAGCACAATTCTACAAATCTTTATCTGTGAGGTAAGTTCTATTATATTATCATCCCCTTTTTATAAACAAAGAAACTGAGGCACAGCTATTAATTGTAGAACCAGAATTTGAACCAATGAAGTCCGGCTTCCACATGAATGCTATCAGGTTGCTGAAACATCACAGTGTACAGCGACCAGACCAAGCACTAAGAAAAGTCTCCAAGGGGCCTGCCCAAAGTTGTTCTGACAGATTTGGCAATGACTAAGTCAAAGGCCAATTTTTACGTGTCTCATGTGTGAAAAAAAATTCTGGACATGACTCTTTTCAGCTACTGATACGCTCCTGTGGACACAGACATGCCTGTCATAACAACCACAAGGGGGGTAGCTGCTTCCAAATACAGGTACAAGGCAAGACACAAATTTGATGACAAATAGACTTTAAGAGATCATGTTCTGTTCACATAAATTAATATATAAGACACACATTTTCCAAATATTATGTTTGTTTTTGTGTAAAGTTCCATATGGTAAATATTGTAGGCTTCATGAACAACAAGGTCTCTGTCACAACTATGGTGCAAAAGCAGCCGGGAACAACATGTAAATAAATGGACTTCACTGTGTTCCAATAAAATCTCTTTTGATTGACCTCAAATTCAAGAGATCCTCCTGCCTCAGCCTCCCACATAGCTGAGACCACAGGTGTGTGTCATTGCTCCACATTCAGTAAAATCTTATTAATGAAAGTAGACAGCAGGCTGAGTTTGGTCTATGGGCCATAATTTTCTGACCCCTCGTTTAGATAAATATTTTCTTTCCTGTTCGGTTACCATGGGGATTGGGCAGAATCAAATCCACATCTTTCAAAGTAGTCCCTCTCCACTTCTCTTTAGAGCCACTGAATAATGAACTTTTAATTTCTCTGTCAGGCTTTCATTATTCTCAGCCCTTGGAATTAAAGAACATGTTTTCTTAGACATTAAACCAATTATGGGCTCTAAAAGCAAGAACAAACTCGATGCTTTGTCCATTGTTTCACATGCATCGACTTTTGAGGAGGGCACAAGTGTTCAATTTGAGTGTCTTGTAACTTATAACTGCTCTTAGCTGGTGCTTCAGGTCTAAATCCAGCTCTCAGTTCTCAGATATACTGGGTCAGGGGAAGACAGAGGCATAAAGGGGAAGACATAGAAAAAGGAATAAGGGAAGTCAGAGAAAGGGAAAAGAGGGAGCAAGAAGAACTAAACTACGAAGCACAGAAGTATTTATGGCATTCTTATGACTCAGGCTAATCTACTACAGAGCAATTCATGAAATGCCTGCAAGAATTGGATATAAACATGACAACTCTGTCAATAAACACAAATAAAATATTGACCATAAGTAGGTGTTATCTAGAACAATGGAACAACCACCATTCAGTATTTTATAAAACTTGTAGAATGAATGTATGGACATTCTGTTAATATGCAGCAGTTTCAGAAGGAACTTACGCAAAGAAATTTTTACCTGGTTTCTATTTGTATTAAGTAACTTTGTTTTCCTCTTGAAATGAAAGTGGTGGAACATTTCTCTTGACTACAGAACAGCTACTAATCAGACCAGGGGAGTCTTCATTTGATCCTTCCTGTTACAGAGATGAGTATGAAGAATGCCATGCCCAGGAATCTGAGCTAGTTTGGGGGATAGAAAAGGGACTTGTTAGATGCTCCGGCCAGGCTTTCATGTAACCAGAAGTTGATTATTAAGGGCAGTTGACTTGGTGGCATGACAAGGGTTTGCTTTTCCTGTGCTTGGTATTTGGGCCTGGTAAAGAAGTGTCATGGGAAATTCCACATTCTAAAGAATAACATCAATGTATATTTGAGAAAATGTTTTTAAAATGTGGATTGAGATTGGAGTTTTCTGAAAATTCTCTGATAGCTTTGGTGGAAAATTGCTGTGTGTGTGTTGATCAATGCATCCCTGCTGTATAAGCAGGAAGGCTGGATGAGAGGGTTAGCCGGGCCTGTGGGGGCACAGGGCCCTCACTCACCTCCCTGCCCACTACAATGTTATTTGTGGCTGGATGCCAGGTCGGTCAGAATCTGCAGGTGTCTCATGGCTTGATCCTAAAATAAAATAAACACTTGTGATCAGGCCGTGGGTTGCTTCTAAAAGGGTGGATATAATTCTGTGTTTTAAAGGAAGAGTCAGTCTCGGAAGAGAGAAAGAAAAAAAGAAGAGGAAGAGACAGGTACTTAAAACCAATATAGACATGCTTCCGTAGGATTCATTTGAGAAGGCTTTCGCTTTTTTTTGACTTTTTCTCATGAACTGTGGTAATAACCATATTTAATGAAAAGATTTTAAAGTTTTTTCTCCTATATTGGACTTGACTTTACCCCTAGCTCTTCTATAAAGTGATTTTCTCCTCTATCTTGTGATGTGGGTGGTGCTTGGAATGAAGAAAGTTCATATTACAGGCGCCCCCAACCACAAGGGAGCCTGCACAGCAGGTGGGTAGAAAGACTGAGGGAGGGAGGCTAAAACTCCTTGTCGGGTGGAAGGACTAGGGGGAAGCAGCTGCCAACTGAGTGGTATAGAAGGAGATGCAGGGTACAAAACAATCTCAAGATGAAAACAAACACTGCGCTCAAAATCAGGGAATCCAATCAAGCTTCTATGCTGATTCACTCGGCTCCAATGTCTTACTCCTACAGAAATAAAACAGGTTAAGAACTTCAAGGCTGTGAAAAAGTATCAGATGCATTTGGCTACAAATGCACAAATGTTTCCTTGCATCTGGCCTGTCAATTTTTCTTCAATATTTTCTAAGAACAGCTACTTAAGCTGTCTGTACTCTCCTACCCAATGTAGCAATGAAATTCCTCAGTTAGACTTAGATTATTGCTGCTGTTGGCTGATTAGAACAGGAGGACATGCAAGGGCAATGTAAGTACGGGATTTTCTCCTTTGTATTCAGAAGGACAATTCTTTGTCATTGTCACTAGTGCCATTCTTATTCTTTCCATCTTTCTCCCCTGCATTATTTTCTGCCTGGCTTAAACAAAAAGGAGCTACTGTTCAGATGTTCAGCCTCTGGAAATGAGAGCAGGAATGAGCAGATGGAGGTGGGTGCCAATGGAGTTAGATTAAACACTTTAATTAATATTGAGTGGGCAGCATGGGCTTTAAAATCAGATGGATACACTTACTATGGGATACTAGGCAAGATGCTTAACTCTCTAAGCATCAATTCTTTATCAGTAAAAGAGATGATAATAAGACCTTCTTATTAAGGTTGCTGTAAAAATTATATGAAAAATGCATAAAAAACATTTAGGACAATGTCTCGGTCATGGTCATGGTAAGCACTCAATAAGTGCTCTTTATTCAATGGATACTTTTTGAATACCTAAATATTAAAACTGATCAACATAGCAATTTAAAAGATTCTATCACCATTTCCAATGAAAATAATTTGAAGTCTGATTTCCTGTTTCTGAGGCTGGGTAGGAGAAGTGATGGCCTCTCCTTTGCTCCCGATTAGCATCTATATGAGTGGATTTTATGTAAATGAGACATTTGCATTCATAGTGACTGAAGAAATGAGTTCTAAATCATGTGGACTGTTTGGCACCTCATTTTCTGATTTTCCAGTGTTGCACTAATGCCTGCATCCAACGCACCTGGGTCTTCACGTCTGCCTCAGCCGAAGTCATTAAACAAATACGTGAACTGCCTCTTTTCAAATTAATGACGTATGCTTCCACTCTTTATGTTTTGGACAAATAATCAAAATTGCCAACACAACTATCAGCAATTCACTTTTTAAGTGAAATCTCACTACTTGCATACTTCTCTTTCCAAATTGCCAGTCTGCTAGCATGAGAACAAATGGAAAAACTTACCCACGCTGGTGCTAGTGTTAGTGCTGTCACGAGCCTTTTATTTAGCATAATTAGGTAATTAAATATATTTGGTCAATTTATTGGGATATTTCCCTTCCCTGGTATGTCTTCTCCACTCCTCTCTCATTATAACAACAACAGCTCTCTTTAAGGAGCACTTGCTCTGTGCTAAACATTGTCCTTTACGTGATTTAGCCAAATTTAACCTAGCACCCCTTGATATGGTGGATGCTATGTAATCCTATTTTTGCAAATGAAAAGAAATCAAAGGTCAGTAGTGTTAAGCAACCTATTCAAAGCCACACAGCTACTAAGAGACAGAGCTGAGATTTGAAGCCAAACAGTTTGTTCCAGAGTTCATACTCTTGAAAATAGTTTAATCTTAAACTTTGTTAAAGGCTCAGCTCATTGCCACTTCCTTCTGATCTGTTTTCCCTGCCCAGGCCATGTATTTCTCCTTCCTTGAAGTCCCATAGTGTTATTTCATTTGTGTCATTCATTTGTCATCTAGGAAATTCTAGATGACAGTCATGTTTTCCTTAAGGGAGATAGGGATGGGCAAAAAATGTTCACTTTGACAATACCTCTCTATACGGGAAAAGGGCAACATAATTTTACCAAACATAAACTGAGGAATAAAAAGAGTCAAGGCGTAAATTCTTTTTACCTATTTGTAGGTAGATAAAGCAGAAAACCAGTCTGAGCTAGGAAGAAAACTGAACATTTCAGTTCTTGGATTTAGTTTTGGTTGCCTATGGGTGCATGATCATCTTGAGTCCACATGTTTTGAGAGTTGCTTCACTCTGGCCAACACTCACTATAGAGCTTTATTTATTAACATTAACAAGAATCATGGGGCTAGACTCTCGTGCCTCAGATGGAAAGTTTACACCTACTAAACCAGTCCAGAGCAAGATAATTAGTGCTTATGTTTCTGTGCTGAATGGATGGGAACCATCTGAGAATTAGAAAGCATGCCAAAGTGGCCAGTATGGTAAAAACTGAGTTTTCAGAAATGGCTAATGAAGCTGTGATTGAATAATCATTTTCAGTAGCATTCCAAAGCCAGAATGTCTCAAAACCCAGATCACATTGGTTGCTTTCCAAAATGCGCTGTGCCTAGATGCTTGTTCTAAAGCCATTCTTATTCCCTCTTTGGGAGAAAATGTGTTTCAAAATGAGAGAAATATTCTCTTGTGAGGCTAGGATTAGGTAACATTAACCATGGCTGAACTCACTAACTGGCCTTTCTTCGTCCCCATCGTGGTAAATTTTACCACTATGGTCATTGGGCAAGAATCAGTATTTAAGCAAATAAGTAATGAAAGAGATTAACAGATGCTTCATAGGATTCCATTATTATACTTTAATTTTTTTCAAACCATGACTGAGAATCGTGGTTGCAATGCCGTGGGAACATGACATCAGTATAAGGTCTAATTTTTATAGGGTCAATATTACCTTAAAAAAGCTTAAAGTCTGGATAAAGCAGCAAAGGGAAGGATTCTTTTAAAATATCTAGCTAGGAAAACAGTGTAACAAAGAACGTAGATCATTCCTGGCTGGATCTGAAAGTGGGAGGAGGAGTGTTCTTTGGATAAATCTAAAAGAGCCATTGATTTTCCAGTGCTTTTTTGGAAATGCCTATTGCTTTATGTTGCATTTCATTCATTCATAGTTACTTCTGCTAATAAAGGTCCTCTGGTGGCAGTTATTCTTTGCAGCAGATTGAAGTCATTTAGTAATGAAATCCTTGGTGTATTCACTAACATGAAGTGTGATCTGTCCTTGCACCTGGTACACATTCAGCTTTGCAGACAGTCACATTGCTATTTATGCCTTTTGTTTAGTCACACAAGGGAACTAGAACAAAAAGTGTAGATTTTCACCTTGGCTTTTTATAAGGTACATTATGAGCTATATACCTCCTTAGAATGAGCTGAATGAGGTTGGCAATCTTAGTTCTTAGACAACAGTGATTTGCAACTGGACATAAGAAAAAGGGACATTAATTGCTAGTAATTAGTAGTTCACAGAGGGTTTTTAACACTAAATTAATCAACCCCTTGAGAAAAGTAAGGACTAGAAAAAGCAGTTTTTTAGGTTTGGGATCCAAGCATTTCAAGCACTGTGTCACACTGATGACTCATTCTAGTTTTATGGTGGGGCTCTCTAAGCTTCATGTCACCCTCTTTAACATTTAATATTGTTTTATCAAAGTTCTGCATGTACATTGTTTAAAAAGTCAAGTCTACAAAGCTCATAATGGAAAACAGCAACCTCCTGCCTGCCCTTCCCTCTCTGATTCCTAATCCCTGGAGGCAACCCCTTTCAGCTTTAAGTGGTTTCTTCTGCCATTTATTGCCATATTTCTAAATAACTTGCTTGTAATGTTATTTCTGGATTTTTTTTTTTTTTTTTTTTTTTTTTAGGTCTTTTTACTGGATTTTTACTATAAGGAAATTTAGAATTTAGTGGTCATAAAAGTGCATCCCACAATGTCAGGGTCCATGTGTCTCTTCATCCTCTGTTTTGGTTGCATTATATTTTAATAATTTTTGGTGACATCAATATTCATGGTTTACATTATTGGTACTATGTAAATATTATTCACAGCTGTGAAGTGTAGCAAAATACGGTTACATTTCTTACTTTTTACAAGTTTAGATTTTTCTGGAGTTAATAATTGGCTTTCTCTCTCTGCTTCTCTTCCCTTTTATCTTTCCTTAGGTTTCTGTGTACATAAGCAATGATAACCACCCCTCATTCCCAAACTGTCTGCCAGAAATGTAGTACATCTGAAGATATTAAGTAATTGCTCTATGTCCTTTTTTGTGTATGTCCCTCGGGGACTGTCCCATCTGTTCTGATCTGGACTATTTGATGCCAGGGCCTGAAGCACAGTGGCCATCCTTCAACCTCCTCCTGCCACCTCAGAGAAGTTTTCTTTCCAGAGCTTCTCTAATGCAGCTCTTGCTTCCCTAATCCTTCATCTTGCTCTTTCTGGTTTTTTTTTTTTTTTTTTTTTTTTTTTCCTCCTGTATTTTTGATCAAGAAAATGGGCATAGGAAGCAAAGTTTTGGGGCCTTACATGTCTAATAGTGATTGTGTTTTACCCTCACACATAATTGTTTGCCAGGGATAGCTTTCTGCAATCAAAGTCATCGCTGTTGAGGTTTTGAAAGCCCTGCTCCTGGTCTCTGGGCTTCCAATGTTTCTGTTGAGAAATCTGATGCTATATTAATTCTTGATTCTTTGAATCTGGTTTTTTTTTTTTGCTTTTTAATTCTTTTTGAAAATTACTGAATCTTTTCTTTGTCCCTGGTGATTTGAAATTTCTCAACAATGTACCCTATTATATGTTCTCTTTCATTGAATGTGTTCATACTTTTTATCTGGAAACTCCTCCCTTTCAATCTGGAGAAGCTTTTTGAAACAAATTTTTTTTGATAATTTTCTTTCTTCTTATATATATACTTTTTCTTTTCAAATGTTTTTATCATTCTGATTTTGGATTTCCTGGATTGGTCCTAATCTTTATTCATCTTTTTTTTGCCTTCTATTCACCTATTTTTAAATTCTACCTTTTGAGAGATTATTTAGTATGATCCTCAAGTTTTGTTATTGAAATTTCAGTTTCTGCCATTTTCATGTTAATTTCCAAAAGCACTTTATATTTCATTTTTTAAATGTTCATTTTTTGCTTTCCTTTTTTATGTCACAGATACAATATCTTTTCTGATCTTTCTAAGTATATTAATTAATTTTTGAGTAAATTATTTATAATTTTTCTTCCCTCTGTGTTGTATCTGTTTCTTTAATGTTTTAATATATTTTTAATTATTATGAGTATATAATAGTTGTATATATAATAGGGTACATGTGATGGTTGATACTGGCATATAATATGAATTAATCAAATCCAGGTAACTGAGTTATTCATCACCTCAGGCATTTATCCTTTCTTTGTGTCAATTCTACTCTTTTAGTTATTTCAAAGCATAGCCTACCTTTTTGTTGATTAATGCAATTCTGCTCTTTTAGTTATTTTAAAGCATACCCTACCTTATTGTTGATTAATGTCACTTTGTCTCTTTCTTTTAAGATCAGTTTCTGTTTGTTTGTTACTGTGGTGTCTGTCTTTCCCATTAGGGGCCTTTCTCTAAAGTGTGCTGACAATGAGCTATTTGCTTTTACCTCTTATGCAATGGGTTAGGAATTGAGAGCACTTTAATGCAATTTCACCCCTTCTTTCCTTCTGAATTATTGTCATGAATTTTTGCAACTGTTTTACATATATTTAATACCCTGCAAAGACATTATTGTTTTGCATAGTCAAAAAATTGTTTTTATATTTAGTGCGTATATTTACCTTTCCTCATGCTTTTTATTCCTTTCTCATTCCACATTTGCTTCTAGAATCACTTTCCTTCTGCCTGAAGAATTTCCTTTAGTGCTTCTTTTAATTCAGGCACGCTGACAACAAATTCTCAAAGTTTTTACTTGCCGGAAAAGTCTTTATTTCATCTTTTTTTTTTTTTTCTTCTTCCTGGTCTGTGAATGAGAAAATAACTTTATTGCATTTTGGGGTGTGGGCACATATCCAGTCTCAGAACTTCTGGAACTGCTTCTTGGTGCCAGCACCCTGGTGACTCTGAGCACCATCCTGCTCAGAGGCTGGCACTCGCCCACTGTGACAATGTCGCTGATCTGGACATCCCTGAAGCGGGAAGGCAGATGCACAGATGAGCTCTTGTGGTGCTTCTCTTAGTGACTGTACTGGCGCATGTGGTGGAGAAGTCTAGGTGGATGACAGTGGACCTCTGCATCTTTAACTTGGTCACCATGCCAGACAAGATCTGTCCTCAGATGAAGATGTTACCAGCGAAGGGGCATTTCTTGTGAGTGTAGGTGCCCTCAGTGGCCTCTGTGGGAGTCGATGTTCTTGTAGTATCGAGGGAGCTTCTCCTTGCCAGTTTCTCCCAACAGGACTCTTTTCTTGTTTTGGAAGTTGGTCGGTTGCTTTGGGCAGGCTCGCTCAGTCTGAACGTCCAGCTTCTTTCAGGCCGCCTGAAAAGAAAAAAAAAAAAAAAAAAAAGCGGAGGTGGGGTGGCCTCTGGGCTTCCTCATGGACTGCACAGGGACTGGAGAGGCAATGTCTCTATTCATCTTGATGGCTTTTTTTTTGAGACAGAGCCTCAAGCTGTTGCCCTGGGTAGAGTGCCATGGTGTCACAGCTCACAGCAACCTCCAACTCCTGGGCTTAGGCATTCTCTTGCCTCAGCCTCCAGAGTAGCTGGGACTACAGGTGCCTGCCACAATGCCTGGCTATTTTTTGGTTGCAGCAGTCATTGTTGTTTGTTGGGCCAGGCTGTATTCAAACCCGCCAGCTCGGGTGTATGTGGCTGGCGCTTTAGCCGCTTGAGCCACAGGTGCCAAGCTGCATCTTGATGTTTGAAATATTTTCATGAAGTACAGAATTCCAAGTTGGCAATTATTATCTTTAGGCATTTTAAAGATGTGATTGCATTATCTTCTATCCTCCAATATTTCTGATGAGAAGGTAGCCCTTGGTCCCTTAGAAATACCATCTTACAACTTATATTATCTACTAGAAGAATGTCAATGAAAAAATCTTCAGTTTGTGCAATGTCAATTATCTGAGTGTTTTTAAGAAGCAGCAACAGAAGTATTGTTCTAATCCTTCAGCCTTAAATTGTAAGTGAGCCCGGGGGCCCTCAGGGAGCTCTGGGCCTCAACATCCCCTCATATGCAGCTCATTCTCTTCATTGCTGATGAGAACACTGGAATTCAGAGGATCAAGTGTCCCCAGGATCTTAAAAATAAATGTCATACTCTGTCACTCAGAGTGACAACACCCAACACATGCAAGCTTATTAAATGCTTATTAGTGATCAACACTAATTGATGGTATTTCATACACTTTCAGAGTCACACTCAGGGCTCACCTGGCTCAGGGGTCAGGGAACTAACTTTAAGAAATGATGTAGAACTGGAGACACTGGGAGAAAACAGAGAGATCAAGCTCTCTTGAAAGGGCACCCCTTAACTGTTCCCATGTGAGACTTTGGACACAGTGTTGCCAGATCTAACTTTTGAAGAGAAGTTAGAAATTTGGATTTTTGGAACTTTGTGTAAAAGTTTCTGTATATTGGCAGCTAAGCACATACACACATACACATCCCCCCAAACCTGTTTCTGTGGTTTCCATCCATGCTGAGTATTGTCCTGTAAGTGCCTCAGGTATGTCTTCTATCCTAGATGGGAAATGGAATCCCAGAAAGGAGAAGTGACTTAAGTTATATCAGAAGACTTTGTTCTAAAACCTTTTATGAAAATTTGATGGATCATGCATTTTAAAAAAGTATGACGGAATATAACTGGAGTCTGATAATCTAGGAAGCGATCATTTTGAGTTTTGTTTATTGTTCGTGTAGGGATTATGGGGAAAATCATATTTTTCCCCTGAAGTTTTACTTAAAGATCAATTCACGGTTAAGGCAGATAAACAAATGTTTATTTCCAAAATACCATGTGCTTGGGTATTTGTTACTGGATGAAGCAGGTACAGCCACTTGTCACTGTCAGCTGACACATCCACCAAACTTTGTCAGATGGCTGATTCCAGAGAACATTTTGAGTGACCTCTCCAAGACTGTTCTGTTCTTCCATCTCCAAAATTAGTTTTATACATAATGGTTTATAGTAAAAACCCAATAACCTTTATTTTAAAATAATAATCAGCACAACTCAGTTATAATCTATTGCAACATTTCCAATTCAAAAGTTAATTCCTAAACTTTTAGCATCTTAAGGGTGGGAGTCAATATAAAACAGTAAGATCAAGGGGCAGGAAATGAAGTTCATAGTACCTAAAACGACCAGACCAGTTGTGTCATGTCTGCCCTAGCCTGATGACAGACTCCCTCTTTTTTTTCACCATCCATAGAGTGCTATGTCATCACAGCTCACGGCAATCTCTAACTCTTGGGCTTAAGCCATTCTCTTGCCTCAGCCTCCCAAGTAGCTGGGACTACAGTTGCCCACTACAGTGCCCAGCTATTTTTGTTGTTGCAGTTGTCATTGTTGTTTAGCTGGCCCTGGCCGGGTTCGAACCCACCTGCCTCTGTGTACTTGGCTGGTGCCCTACCCACTGAGCTATGGGTGCCACCCATAGACTCTGTCTTATTCTCACTATGTGTGCTTTCGAAATCATAAGAATGATTACCCAATGTCTCGATGATGGTCAGATACCTTTATAGATGCCTTTTTGATGGGAGAGGGAGCTAGGGAGGATGAATAGATGGGGGAAACAGATTGACTTATAGCTTAACCTGAGATACAGGTATTGTGTGTTTTTGTTTTTTTAGGTATTGTGTTTTAAATGATTTGGGCCAGTTCTGTGAGCATTCATGGGGAGGAAAGGAAGTCAGTTGTCCCCCTTTGATCAGGTCAGTCTGGTTTTATGCAGATAGAGGGAAATCCTCTTACAATGGTTTCTGATTGTGAATAGCCTTTAATTCAAAATATTCTTTATGCAAAGTAGTCATATTTTGGGGTGAAATTTCCTTAGCTCCCTCATCTGTAACTTGGAAAATATATTCCAAGATGGTGAATATGTGATGTTCTGTGGTGAGCAGGTCAATGCAAACCTTCTCCCAAAGGCTGAGAGAGCTGAGAGGCTGAAAGGAAGAGGCCGACATGTTTATTTTCTCAGGAAGAAACATTTAACAGGGACTTATAAACAGAAGCCATGCCACTGTTGTCTAGAATAGAAGTCATGTCCTGGATGGCCACCAGAAGTGGAAGGAATGTGTAGAACACTTGAAGTCAACCCCTCAAGGAAAAGCAAGAATTTGCCTAACAGCAGGAGTAATAGTGAATACATGCCTCAGAACTGGGGTTAATCCAGAAGTCAACATGGCAGATTAGCACCCAATGAAGTTGCTTTGGCCTTCACATAGGAAGTTAAGAAAGTAAACCACTGCAACAATAAGTTGGTAGGGGAAGTATTGAAAATTAAGTGGAAGTATTTGTTGGTGCTAGGTACTCTCAGAGATGAGTATGAGTCCCTGGTATGAGATACATGTAGTTTCATAGGTAAGCTTCTGTTCTACAATCATGGACCAACATTTCAAATAATATAGAATTTTGTCAGTAATTTGTCCATGGCCCCAGAGATAAAGTTGGGTAAGTCAAAATTCCATGAAAAAAAATGTATATGGCACTAATCTTTGAGGATGAATAAATGGATAATTTATTCATTCATTAATGGCAAATCCTGATTGATCTTACTGTGACCTAGTTGTGGTTCAGGCAATGAGGTTAGAACATGAACATAAAAAGATAGAGGGAAATCTTCTTCTAGTGCTTTCTGATCATGCTTATGTGACTTATATTCAATTTAGTGGGTTGAATAAGCTGTTTAACAAGCTGAATAATGGATCTGCTCCTCCATCTCTTTTAGTCATACCAACAAGTATGAGAAAGTTGATGGTGTCATCAGGACCAGGAAGTTGTCCCTTGCCGCTTGGCAAATTTTCTATCACCATGGCAATAATATGCTTATGGATCTGGACTAATAGTCTATGGCAGGGGTCCTCAAACTATGGCCTGCGGGTCACGTGCAGCCCGCCAAGGACATTTATCCAGCCCGCAGGGTGTTTTTGCCTCTGCTGCCTATCCTGCTTAGCAGCCGACTTGTCCTGGACCACAGAGCACATGTGTGTAATATGTGCAGCACATATCCCTTTTATCTCTGACTCTGCTCCTTCTCTCTGTTTCTCGACTGCTCCTCTCAGTTTTGGGTGTGATTGGACAAGTCACGAGCTTGCCTGTGCTGAGTCTGCCGTTGCCTGAGGACTAAGGTAAGAACAAGTAAGAATTTTTTTTTGAAGTTAGGAGGTCTTTTTTTTATTATTTTACAGTTAGTAGGGCCTTTTTTTTTTTTTTTTGCAGGTAAGGGGGGCCTTTTTTTCCCTGAAGTTAGGAGATTTTTTTTTTTTGCAAATAGGGGGCACCTTTTTTTTTTTTTGAAGTTAGTAGAGTCTTTTTTCTTTAAAGTTTGTTAGTTGGTTGGGGGTGGTTGGTTTCTAAGGGGGTTGCATCACAGTGATAACACAAATAGTCAGCGCTCAGTGCTAATGCAAATAGTCAGCGCTCAGAGGTGATGCAAATAGTGCTCAGTGGTAATGATAATTGTTAAGTGCTCATTGTTAATGCAAATGGTCAGCAGTCAGTGTTATGGCAAATTGTCAGCGGTCAGTGTTAATGCAAATGGTCAGTGCTCAGTGTTATCACATGGGGGCCCCAAACTAGTAATCTGCCTAAGGCCCCATGGGAACTTAATCTGGCTCTGCAGACAGCCAAGGAGTAGAAAAACCAATTTAATTGATAGTAAGTGCATTTATATTCTGATTGATATTCAGTTGTGTATGATGTTGTATGTTGTGTGCTGTGTAAGCCCTGGTTCACACTGTTGCGATCTCTGAGCAGTGAGAGTTCAGCCATATGCTTGTATGGCTGAACTCACATTATTTGGAAGAAAAAAGAGATATGTGCCTTTATTTCTGCAGTGGAATCTGATTGCATGGATCTTCTCACCCATACAACCAGATTCCTGTGCAAGTTCACAGATTGCAGCGTGGTTCACACAGGGTCGTATGAACTGGAAAGGTGGTGGAGGAACTGGCTCTGTAATCATGCCAGTTCCCGCACCACACCAGTGTGAGTCTGAGGTAAAAGTGGACTTCCACCAATATGGGCACTGGTGAGGCTGAAATGATTTGGACTGGCAAGGCTGCATTGATGGGCACTGATCAAACTGCATTGATGGGCAGTGCAGTCTATATGTCTCTGTGTGGGCAAAGTTATCGCTGGTATATTGTTTTTGGAGTGCTATATATATATGTATTTTACTAATAGCAATTTGGAATCCCAAGGAAACAATGATATCAAGAAAGAGAAAAATTGAGTTGGAGTGTAGGAGATTCAAAGAACTTATGATTACTTTTTCATGCAGTATAAGGAAAGAGCTGTGTGTTTGATGTGCCAGAATATAGTGTCTGTGTTCAAAGAATACAATTTGTGTCAACACTATCAAGCTCAACATAAAGATAAATATGATTATTTGGTTGGAGAAGTGAGAAAAGATAAAATATTAAAGCTGAAAAATACATTGATAACTCAGCAAAATACGTTTGTGAAGCAGAAGCAGCTAAATATTTCATCACTGTGAGCAAGTTTTCAAGTTTTCAAGCTAATAGCATGCACTGGCAGACCACTCGTGGAGGGAGAATTTGTTAAAGAATGCCTTCTTTCTGTTGCCAAAGAGATGTGTCCAGAGAAGGCCGATTTATTTAGTACAGTGTCTTTCAGGACCTACAATTACATGAAGGATTGAAGAAATGGGAGACAATTTGCATCAGCATTTGCAAAACTCCGCAAAAACACTTTCCTATTTTTCCTTGGCACTTGATGAAAGTAATGATGTTCGTGATTCTGCACAACTTCTAATTTTTATTCCTGGGACAAACGACTATTTCAAAGTCACAGAAGAACTTGCTACACTGTAAAGCATCAAAGAAACAACTACAGGAGAGAATATCTATGAAAAGTTTTGCCAAACTCTGAATGGTTTGGAGCTGGACTGGGCTAAACTAGCCAGCGTGACAACTGATGGTGCTCCCAACTGATGGTGGGGTCTAAGAATGGAGTAATTGCTCGCATTAAACACGAGATGGACAAACATAACCATTCTCATCCAATAGCCATACACTGCCTCATTCACCAAGAAATGCTGTATAGTAAATCACTGCAGTGGGACTCTGTTATGAAAATTGTGGTATCTTGTGTTAACTTCATTAGAGCTAATGCACTAAACCACAGACAATTTCAGGAATTTCTGTCTGAGCTAAATGTTGCCTATAAAGATGTTCCGTACCACACAGAAGTCCATTGGCTAAGTGGAGGGAGAGTTCTGAAACATTTCTATGACAAACTTCCACAGATTACAGCTATTCTGCTTTCAAAAAACAAAGAAGTATCAGAGCTCAATGATGCAGAATGGAAATGACATCTTACCTTTTTGACAGATGTAACACAGCTACTCAACAGTTTCTATGTGCAACTTCAAGGAAAGGGGAAGCTCATCTGTGATATACAATCACATGTGAAAGCACTTGAACTGAAATTAAGCCTCCTCATCAAACAAGTGAAGGAGGAAAATTTCTGCCATCTCCCCACAACTCAAAATCTGTTAGTGGAAAAACCTTTGGTTGCATTTCCAAACAAAACCTGTGTGGATTCACTAGAAAAGTTGCAAAAGGAGTTCCAATTTAGATTTAAAGAGCTTCATCTCCATGAACAGGATATACAGCTTTTCTGTAACCCATTTTCTATTGACATTGAAAATGTGGATACGATTTACCAAATGGAACTGGCTGAACTGCAGAATTGTGACTCTCTGAAAAACGCATTCAAGTCAAGCAGCCTTCCTAATTTCTATTCATCTCTCCCCTCTGAGACATAACCTAATCTCAGGACCATGCACTCAAAATGGCAACTATCTTTGGCAGCACTTATGTCTGTGAACAGACTTTTTTCCAGAATGAAACATCTGAAATCTCCAATCAGATCTAGACTAACTGATGCACACTTGCATCACTTGTTTCGACTAGCAGTGACAAATATGGAACCGGACATTGACCATCTCATTAGCCAAGAGCAGGCCCGTAGTTCCCATTGAAATACTGGTAAGTTTGTTGATATAACTTTATTTGTTCTTCATTTTAAATATTGTATTTGTTCCCTTTGTTTGTTTGTTTGTTTGTTTTTAACTTCAGTGCATAGGTTTTTTGTTTGTTTGTTTGTTTTTAAACTATAGTCGGGCACTCCAGTGGTCTGAGGGACAGTGAACTGGCCCCCTGTTTAAAAAGTTTGAGGACCCCTGGTCTATGGCATAAACTATTTTGTAGAGGCTAAGGGGTATGCTCCTTTTGGCTCTCTGAAAATTTTCTGAAAAATGAGCTAAAAAAGGGCAAATTAATTGTATAAAGGACACGCTTTTTTAAAAAACATGTATCAGGGGAGCTTTCAAATTGAAGACCCACCATGCAGGGAAAGTTGTCCATGTTTATGCTTGGTTTCAACGGCGTATAGAGAGCTATGTAGAAATATGATTGAACAAAAAGTTTGTGATTTTATATTAATAGACTGAGTGGAGGAAACCCAGGAAAACCTACCCAACTAGAGTGTCCTTGGCTTCTCTGTGCAGACTACCTTCCTTCTGGGTGTGGGTAGGCCTTTCTCTGGAAAGAGGATCTTATGGCCTACTGTCAAACAGAATAGGTCACCTAATTTCTTTATTTACTGTTTTTATAGAAAAATGCACAAGGGAGCTTATAGTATTTTTAGGTTTTGTGACTGGCTTTAGGGAACAGGGGTTCTGGTTTCTTCTATGGCCCACTTTGGGGAAGACAGATTCTAGTTTTATGGCGGCCTTCAGGGAGAATGGGACTGAGAGACAGGAGGGCAAGAGAAGGTTGGAGACAAACTTTTGCTTCTGAGGACTTCATTTTATTTTCTGACCCTCAACAACTTGTTTATTTATTTATCAGACAAGTAGTAATATTTTCATTTATATTATTTTGGATTTATAGCCCTTTTTGAATTCACTTCTTACATTTGTTAATGTCTTTCATCAGTTTGAGGAGATCTCAGCTGTTTCTTCTACAAATAGTGTTTGTACTTAATTCCTTAGCTCTCACTCATCTGAGACTCTAGTTACACATGCCATTTGACAGTGACCTACATGCTTTTTGCCTTTTACAAATAGTTTTTCAGTTGTTTCTTCTTGGTTCTCTAATTTGAGGGTTTTTTTTTTTTCTATTTATTAATGTTTTATGTCACCTATCTCCTTTCTTTATATCTAACCTGTTCTAAAACCATCTAATAAGTTCTTAACTTTAAAAATATTACTTTCTGGTTTCAGAATTTTCACTTGATTCTCTTCTACAGATTCTAGTCTTTGATGATATTCACCACCTTTTCCTCTATTTTTCTAAAAATAATGAGTCTGTTTCTGTTCCCCATTTTTTGTCTTGGGTTTTGTTTATATGATTTTCTCTCTTGTCATATCTAGTAATTATTGATAGATATATGTATGGTAATATATATGAAAAAGTTGTAGAGGTTCGAAACATGAATTTTTGCTCCAGAGAGGTTTCAGTTTTCACCTTCCAGGCAGAGTGGGGCTTGATTACTTTAATCCAATGGGGGACTGAGATTACCAAAACCCATCAAAGCTGGGTTATAGTTTTGGTAAATTTCTTTCTGCTTCTATTTTATTTAAAAATTTTATTTATTTATTTTTTAATTGACAAATAAAAATTGTATATATTTTATATGTGCATATGTGTATACAAAGAGAAAGTGAGAGAATGTTTCCAAATACTGGTGTCAACACTTGAATTTCTCATTTGTGATACTGAAATGTTTGACTCCATGTACTCACAGGCAGTGAAACATATACTTCTGTGTGTATATCATAGCATGAACATGCACACACATCAACACAAACATATATATAAATTTCTTTTAGATCATATTGTGTACATAGTTTGAACAGTTTGTTTGAAGAACCCCTGATACTAATTCATTGCACTTCCTGTATAATAAAAAGAAATGCACCAGCCTTTATAATGAATTGCTAGGGTAACACAGGAACATCTTGTTTGCATTTTCAATGCACCAAGTGTTAGATTCTTATTTCATTACTCACTGGCACATTGGTGGATGATTTTTAATTCTTTTTTCCCCTTTAGCAAAGCTCCATGGAGACCTCTCTTGCATTGAGAGAAAGGTTGTTATTTTTAAATGCTGCAGTGGCTGGGTCTCACTCAAAATGTTGCTGAACTAACAAAATAAATGATAGCATACTAAAAAAAATTATAGGTATTTATGTTGTACAACATGATGTTTTGATATATGCTTATATTATGGAAAGGTTAAATTGAGCTAATTAACATATCCACTTATCTCACAGACTTTTTTTGGGATAATTAACACATTTATAGTCTATGTTCAGCAATTTTCTAGCATACTGTACATTATTGTTAATATAGTCACCATGTTGTAAAATAGATCTCATGAACTTACCTTGTATTCCTCCTGTTAAACTGAAGTTTTGACACTTTCATATGAAGAATAGATCACTCAAAATTAAAAAAAAAAAGAAGAATAGATCACAACTATGGCCCAAGATGAAGGAGGAAGGAGGGGGTGGGAGGGGAGGGGGAAAATCAGATGGAGGGAGGGTGAATGGTGGAATCACATCTGTGGTACACAACGCAAGGGTACATGTCAGATCTATTAGTATAGAGTATAAATGTCTTAACACAATAACTAAGTAACAAGATGAGGTATGTATTAACCAGTGTGATGTAAGCGTTCCTAATTCTGTATGAAATCAGCACATCGTACTCCATAAATGCATTAATGTATACATAAAAAAAAAAGAAAGAACTTGAGTTGGAGAGACTAAAGATAAACCGAAGGATTGTATATATGTATATTTTTTTGTGTGTGTGTGAGACAGAGCTTCAAGCTGTCATCCTGGGTAGAGTGCCATGATGCTGTGGCATCATAGCTCACAGTAACCTCCAACTCCTGGGCTTAAACTATTCTCTGGCTTCAGCTTCCCAAGTAGCTGGGACTACAGGCACCTGCCACAACGCCCAGATATTTTTTGGTTGTAGTTGTCATTGTTGTTTGGCAGGCCTGGGCTGGATTCGAACCTGCCAGCTTGGTATATGTGGCTGGACTCAGTAGCCCCTTTAGCTACAGGTGCTGAGCCTGTTCCTGGCTTACTTTTTTTTAGCACAATATCCTCTATGTTCTTTTATCATCTATATTGTCATGAATGACAGACTTTCATTCATTTTTTTTCAGGTGAATAATATTCCTTTGTTTATTTTATAACATTTTCTTTATTCATCTCTTCATAGAAACTTGGGTTGATTCTATTTCTTGGCCACTGTGAATATTGCTGCAATAAATGTGGCAGTGCAGATATCTCTTTGACATCCTTTCTCCACATCCTCCCCAACACTTGGTATCTACTGTTTTTTTGGTAATAGCTGTTCTAACAAGTATAAAGTGACATCTTATTGTGATTTTAATTTGCATTTTCCTAGTGCTTAGGGATGTTGAACATTTTTTCATATATTTCTTGATCATTTGGATGTCTTCAGCTCCTTTCCTCTTTTTTAATCAGGTTATTTGTTTTCTTGCTGTTGAGTGGTTTCACATCCTTATTATATGTTTTGGGTATTAATCTCTTTTCAGCTGTATAGTTTGAGAATAATTTTTTCCATTTCCATGTCCATTTTTTTCCATTTTGTAAGTTGTCTTTTCACTTGCTTGATTGTTTCCTTTGCTATGCATAAGCTTTTTAGTTTAATTCAATCCCATTTATCTATTTTTTTTTTCTTTTGCTGTCATAACCCCCAAATTATCACTCAGATGAAGAATGTCATGGAGCTTTCCCCCGATGTTTTCTTCTTGTAGTTTCAGGTCTTAAAATTAAGTCTGTAATCAATTTTGATTTTTAGATACAGTGTCAGATAAGGGCCTGATCTCATTCTTCTGAATATGACTATCCAGTTTTCCCAGTACTATTTATCAAAAAGACTGTCTTTTCCCCACTGTGTGTTTTGGGAAATTTATGAAGATCAGTTGATCGTAAACATGTGGATCGTGTATTCTATTTCAGTGCTCTATATGCCTTTTTTTAATGACAGTATTGGGCTGTTTGGATTATTACAGCTTTGCAGTAGATTTTGAGATTAGGTGGTTGGTGCTTTCAGCTTTATTTTTGTTATTCAGAATTGCTTTGGATATTTGGGTTCTTTTGAGCTTCCATGTAAGTTAATTTTTTTTCTATTTTTGTGAAAAATGTCATTGGAATTTTGATAGGCATCACATTGAATTTGTAGATCGCTTTGGGTAGTATGAACATTTTAACAATATTAATTATTTCAATCCATGAACATAGAATAACTTTTTTTAATTTTTATTTTAGATTCACTCTTGTAGTATAGCTCTCCAATTCTTCCAACCAAGAGCTTGTCTCATTCACAGGAACCCTCTTCTTTGACAGACCCTGAACCTTCAGAGTATCTCAGCACCTTCAGATACTCCCCTCTGCTTTTCAAAAGATTTCTGCTTTAGCTTTGAGACTCTTGCCTCATGATACCTCAGAATTCATGTCTCAAGGGCAATACCAGTTGAGTGCTAGTTTATTGTTCTATTTCCCTCTTTCTTACTGGGATCTCAGCTTTTCTCTTTGTTTGCTTGCTACTTTGTTGCAATTTTTTTTTCCCCCCCAGCACCAGAAGAGAGCCAAAAGCTCTGCTGGTTTCTCCTTGGCCAGAGGATAGCGCTACATTGCCATCACTCTGCCTTTGCTTCCAGAATTGGCAATGCATACAGAAGAATGACTACAGGATCTCAGTTCATTCTCTGCAGCTCCCCTCTCTGATCTATTATTTCAGCAGTTCTTATGTGCCTTGTAATAGCTCTTTTTATTATTTTTTTTCCAGTTGTTTGCAGCTGGAGTTTGGTCTGTGGCAAGCTATTCATTATACTCAGAAGTAAACATCTCTAAGAAACTGTTATTCTCATTGGAAAGAGAGGTAACTGTCCAGGTGAATGAGGGGTGTGTGCATGTGTGTAAGATCTAGAGATGGGTACTTTTTATGCAGACATACGCAGGTTTATACAAACATTCAATCTACCCTACTGCATTCTGTCTCACCTGAATCCCTGTTCCTAGGATTACCTCTGCTGTCTCTAATTCTTGAGGTTTTATGGAGTTCTGAAGTTCCAGCTGGCTATTCCTGAGCCTTCCCTGCTGACTTTAGTCTGGGCTTCCTTTGTCCGTCCTGCCAATTACCACATTTCCATTGATTTCTCAGTTACAAATTTTTGGCTCTTGTGTGCTTTGCCATTTTTACTATTACTTTACTGGCCTTTAGGATGAAGTAGAGAAAATATCTAACTACAAGTCTCAAATTAATTTCTTTTCCGAAAAAATTGGAATTGTGTAGTTATGCCACTTCTTATATACATGGTGCTCAGCCATCAGAGATGCCACTTGCTACACTGTCAGCCAAAGTTCAAATAGAACGAGATAGAACGGTAAGGGACACTATTTTTCTTTAATCTGATCTCCCAATTTTTATATTTTACCAGATCTCACAAACTTCAATGATAAAGCATTTGATTTTTTAATGAGGCTCAAGACATATTCTTACTTTTCTTGAGAGCCTGCTATAAGAAATGTGGAGAGAAGAGGCTTTCCCAAGAGGATATAATAATCACTTTTATAGTAGAATTGTGTTTTATTAATATATTTTACTGTATTTTGTAGTTCTTAAAATATCATTAATTTCCTTCCCCAGCGGCTTGGACTGCTAGAGAATACTGGAACATGGTTCTCTGAGTGTGTGCCCTGTGTCTTAGGAGTACACAAAGGCCCACAAACTGGTTTAGAGGATGCTGTTCAAATGATTAATGGCTGCAGTAAGACTTTAGCTATACATGTAGAAAAATGAATGTATTTTATATTTTCTTTGAATTTCCTCTTATCAGCACATCAAAATTAGTAACACTATTTCTCTTTGATTATTCTGTCCAATACAAAATGGAAATAAATTACTTCATTACTTGGTAAAGTATACTATCTTACCAATGAAATGTAAGGGTTACAATTTAGAAACTGGTTTCAATGAAATCTATTTTCCCTGAAAGTCTCTACTTATTTTATCCATAAGTAATTATGGAGGATTTATTTTCTGCAAAGCCTGGTGTTAGGTGCTAGGGATATAGCAATGAGTTAAATGAGCAAAGTTCTCGCCTTGCATTCTACTGGAGGATATAGCAATGAACAAATAGAGATGTATTATATTGTACATTTAATGTAATACAATACATATTATAAAGCAAAATAAATCAGGGTGAATGAACAGAGTGGTTAGAGTAGATCTCTTGATGAGTAACTATGAGATCTGAATAAATCAGAGGAGGACTGAGTATATACCCAATACAGAAAATAAAAACAAAAATGAAGTCATCCTCAAGGTGACTGGCCTACACTGTGTCCATTTTTATTATTGGGTATACCTTGGTTCCTCTGTAGTTTGTGCAGATATCAAAATGGCATGTTTAGAATAGAAAAGTCTTTTCCTTATTTGCTTTATTTGGTAACTCAGATTGCTGTTCATCTGGAATGACATTTGTTCTTCAAATGTAGATAGTAGGCCAGATATGCTGAGCTTATAGATATCACTGCTGTTTGGGATTGCTGTATTTTTATTGACATTTATTGCATCTAAATCTAGTGATGTTTATGACAGAATTTTTGTCTGTAGTAAGCAAATTTTAGGACTCTTTTACCATTTAGTCTGTATGAAGAAATTTGTTACACTTAGTAGGAGCTTTTAGGAAAACATTGGCTCTAGGGAGTAAAGGATGGGCTAGTTTCTGGAATTTCTGTAATTCTTTAGTGAAAGACCGATAAAATAAAATTGCAGAGAGACTGTTAAGGAGTCTTCTCCAGCAGGCTCATGGCAATACTTACTCTTCTGACCCAGCCACTAGAGGGATTGTTGTACCATGGAGAAGCAGCTCCCCCAACCTCCCTGCCTGTGCTTTGGGCGAGATTCATCTCAGTGTGTTGTGTCTGGAAGATATTTCTTCTTTTCTGTAAAAGTGATAGAGGCAGGTAAGCGAGCCCTCTTTCCCAGCACGTCTTCTGTTGACTGTGGGCTCTGGCAATATCTGCTGTCTCTGGAGTGTGTGTTCGACTGTCTCGTTCTCTTTGAAGCCCAGCTATTTGCACTCCAAAGAAGTTGGGATACCCAAGACTGTCTGGGCTGAATATGCTTTTAAACTGAGTGTTTTTGTTAGTCTTCAAAAGCTCTGTCTTTGAGAGCATATTACACAATAAGTAAACAGCCTAGGAGAACTTGCAACAATAACCTAAAATATCACCAGCTCTATATTTAAATTGCCCTGCTTTTAAAATGTATTTGCTTTGGCTATGTTATGTGGTTGAAATAATTTAATATAGCAAGTTGATACTTTGAAGTGACATATTTGGTGCAATTGTTTTTTTTTTTTTCTTTTAATCACACTAAAGTTTTGTATTTCTAGAATTAATTATAAGGTTCATTCAATTGGTAATAAATGGATGTGAATGAAATATATACATGTTCAATCAATTAACTAATTACTTTAGCATGAAAATATTGAAAAATCTTCTTTAAGAATAGTTCAATGATATCCATATTTGTACTGCTTTAAAAAATTATAGTTAGAATTTAATTAATAAATAATGTATATATTCTAAAAATTATAGTATACACATAGTTCAAGTTCTTAAGGAAAAAAATATATGGTATACCAACCTCAAAGTCAACCCTGCAATTGTTGATACTCTTTTCTCTGTTCCGTAGGACCCTAAGAAATAGCAATCAAAAGGGTGTGATGTATCCAGGGCCATTTTCAGTAATTTAATCTGTTTTACATGTGAGATCCATATGTGAACTATTAGTAGGCAGAACATAAATACACATTTTTATGCCATTTGGTTATGTGGCTCACATTTGCACTAAAGTTTAGTGTGTGTTTTTGTGGATTTAATTGGTCACACAGGGCTTAGGGTCTGTTTTGACCCATTTACTTGACAAAGAATGACAGAGAATCTGCTGGGAGCTTTAGTTGCATGATTATACTCTGGAAGGTGGAATATCTTTCCCTAAAGACATTTCAAGGATTGTATGGAATACGTTATTCACTCTTCGTAGAAAGTCCCTCCTCTGTCCTAAAGTATATTGTTTTTCTCATCTGTGTGTGTTATTAGGGAATAATCCAGAATTCGGTTTTGCAATCTCATGGACAGAGGCTTTTTGGTGGGGGGTATATATCAAAGCACCACTGCGCTGCTGCTGGTGATGTGTGAAAATTGCCTGTAAGTTTGTGTGTGGGTGGGTGTTATCTTCAGTAGGAAACTCAGTAGTGTGCTTCAAAGGAAGTTGCCATCATTTTTCTCAGACTCTTGTTTGCTTAGTTTTTCTCAGATCAAATACACACATGATTATTTTTTATTTCAAGTAATCACTTTTTAAAATTTCAGATTAATAGGAGAGCACACATGATTAGGGTACATGGTTCTCTTTGGAATGGTACAGTCCAAGTTGTAGTCATTTCCTTCACCCAGGAGATGTGCCTTATACACACGCATGGTTCCCTTTGAGTAGGAACTTGCAGAACTCCCCCCACCCTTTCTTGAATTTAACTGAATTTTTCTCTCATGTTGAGCATGCAGTTGTTAATCTACTAGTTTCAAATTTAGTATTGAGTACATGCATGTGATGCTTATTTTTCCATTCCTGTGATCTTTAGGAGGATGGATCCAAATTCATCCAGGTTGTTAAAAAAGATACAAAATCTCCATCCTTCTATGGATGAATAGTATTCTGTAATATACATATATCAAAGTTCATTAATCCAGTCATGTGTTGAATGGCATTTGGGTTGCTGCCACATCTTTGCAATTGTAACTTTTGCTGCACTAGAGTGCAAATATTCTTATGGTAAAATAACGTTTTTTCTTTGGGGCAGATACCTAGTAAAGGGATTATAGAACCAAATTAACCTTTAGTTCTTTGAGGACTCTCATACTTCTTTCTGTGCAGGCTGTACTAATTTGCGGTCTACACGACGGTGTGTGAGTGCTCCCTCCTCTCTGCACCCGAGCCAGCATCTTCTGCTTTGGGACCTTGTGGTGTGGGCCCTTCTCACTGGGTGATCTCTCAAAGTGGTTTTGATTTTCATTTCTCTGATAATTAGAGATGAGGAGCATTTTTTCATGTGTTTCTTGGCCATTCATTTGTACTCATGAGAAAAGATTCTGTAGATGTCTCTTACCCAGTTCTTAATGGGGTTATTTGCTGTTTTCTTGTTGATTTGCTTGAGTTTTTTGTAGGTTTTGGTTGCTAGCCCTTTGTCAGATTCTTAGCATGCAAATATCTTCTCCCCTTCTGAAGGTTGTCTCTTTGCTTTGTTGATTGTGTCCTTAGCTGTGCAGAAACTTTTTAATTTGATGACATCTCATTTATGTATTTTTGTTGTTACTATGATTACCTTTGGAGTCATCATAGATTCTTTCCCAAGGCTGATATCATTAAGAGTTTTGCCCACACTTTCTTTTTAGAAGTATTATAGGTTCATTCACATATGATTATAGTGGAGGTAATGTGAATTTTATAGTTGTAGCTTTTCTGTTCCCTTATAGGACGCAAGGGAAGTGCCTTATGGATTCCTGCCTCCAAGAAGGGGTGCTGACCGTGGGTGCTGACTCCTAATCCCACCTTCATTGCCCCTTCCCTCACTGCCTCAGTGTGGCCCCTTATGGCCCTTAGTCCCTGACCCAAGGCCTCCACTGGGAATCTTCAATCTCTCTACTGGAGGAAGAAATACCTGCTCTTCCTCCCTTTGATCCTTTCTTGGATCCCATAACCTGGAGGGCCTCACACTTTGTCTGGATAATAGTGGAGCTTCTTTTCAGCTCATCAGAGAGGTTAGGCTCAGATACCACAGCCGAGAATGGGTGTGGTGCTCTAATTCCTGCTTCTATCTGGCAATGAGAGCTATGAGTGTTCTCCTCACTAGGTTCCCAAAGAAGTACACACACTAGCCTAAGGAAGTTGTTACTTTTTTTAAGTTTCACACAAGAATGAGGCCATGTCTTACATCACGTGACTTTGACCTTTCCCTCTATGGAATAATCAGCCTTACATTATTGTGCAAATGAGCAATTGATTCTGTCATGTTGCCGGATCATTTCTCCTGTCCCTGATTATTTCTCCTCTTTTAGAATAAATCTTCATAAAAACAAGAGTGTCTGTTTTGTTCACTGCTCTATCCCAACATCTAGAATAATGCCTAGCACATAATAGATGGTCAATATATACTTGCTGAATAAATATTATAAGGGTCACACATTACCTTAAATAGCTTCCTTTTTGCCCCATAGAAGTGGGATGAGTGTGTGAAGCGAATATTAACTTGGATTACTTGTTATTTTATTGTAATTTTCACCACTATATCCAATAGAAAAGTTTCTAATTTACTCTCCACTTGAAAACTGATGCAAATCAAGGATAATTAAAGCTAAAAAAAAAAAAAAAAAAGAAAAGAAAAGAAAAGAAAAAGAAAAGTAACCTTGAGGGATAGAGGATGTAAGTAATTTATTTTACTAATAGACAACTGGGACATTTGTGGTGCTGGACCAAAAACTTCATACCTGGAGCTACTTCAAGCTGGATCTGGTTTAAACGCATCACACTATGCGTTCCGGATTGGAGTGGCCATTTGCTGAGTGGCTAGGGTTTGCTCTTAAAGCTAGCAAGTAATTTTAGAAGTATCCATGTCAATAATATGTAAACACCACATGTATAACTAAGTTTTTTTTCAAGTAAAAGCTTATAAGATCCTTCAGGATATTAAGCATCTGATTTTTTGAGCAAAGGCCAGTCAGCCATTGCAGCATGTGACCTTCACCTTGGGTGTTGAAATTGTGTTGTGCTGGGAGCAAATCAAAGGAAATGTGACTCTGACACAAAGGATGGATTGAATGCAGGAGTCATTGTGATGTGAATATGAGCACTGTGCATCTAGCAGGACTGGATTAATTTCCTTTGTAGATAATAAATATTGTGGCATAGGCAGTAAGATGAGGAAAGGACCATTGTGAATGACTACAAACAAAGAAAATTGCTGGGATCCCTATGTCAGTAATTGATCTTAATGGAATTTAATTATTTTATTACCATAATCAGTCACCTCTTATCTTGCTTTTACTTCCACTCTACTTTGAGAACTATTAACTCATATTACCCAGCCACAGTCAGGAAGAAACTGCTTGATGACAAATTTTAATTCCTATTGCAATGTATCTTTGGCAAACTCATTGGTCTGGATTCACAGCATTGGAAGAGAAAAGAATTGCTATAAAATGAGTTGGAGTGAGGAAGATTGGTAGATGGGCATATCATTGTGTTTATTTCTATACTTGATGCCTGATATGAGTGCCCTGAAGTAACAAATACTGTTTGTTTATTTTGTATTCCCAGGGACACACATAGTGCACATGATAAAGTAGTTAGCTAATAAATATGCATTGAATGAGTAGTAAAAATAATGAACATGATTTTAAATCTTTATATTACTATTATTTTTCATAAATGGAAATAATTTATGCATTTTCACAATCAAATAACCCCTTTGGTTTTTTCGGGACTCGGAAGGCAATATTTCCAAATGGAGGCCTTGAAGCATGAGTTTTTCCCTGACTGCTCCTGCCTTCCTGTCTCTCAGTCCTTTCTCCCTCAAGGCTGGCCATAGAAACTAGAGTCCCTCTTCCCCAAGATGGGCCATAGAAACCAGAACACTTTTCCCAAAGTCAGTCATAAACCTAAAAATATTACTCTAACTTTCCCCTTGCTTTTCAGTACAAAAGCTGACCATAAATAAATTATGTGACCCATCTTATTTGATGGCAGGTAGTAAGATCCTCATTCCAGAGGGTTCCTCCTCACATACAGAAGGAAGGAATGCTGCACAGACCAAGAAGAACCTAGATGGACACGACTGGTTGAGTTTCTCCACTCAGCCTGTCTGCATTTGATCATAGCCTCTTTGTCCAGTTGTATTTCTACATACCTGTCCACACTTTGTTGAACCAGTATAAAAATGACAATTTCTACTGTATGTTTGGGTCTTCATTCTGAAGGCTCCATTTATACACGTTAAGAAAATTTGCATGCCTTTTCTTCAGTTAATCTGCCTTTTACAAACGGATTTTTTTTTTTTTTTTTTTTTTTTTTTTTTTTCCAGTTTTTGGCTGGGGCTTGGTTTGAACCCGCCATCTCTGGCATATGGGGCCAGCGCTCTACTCCTTTGAGCCACAGGCACCACCTTACAAACTGACTTTTCGGAGGAACTTCAGAGGGTAAAAGTGAACTTTCCTCTTAACCCCTCCAATATCCATTTTTGTATAACCACTGTTAATATCTACTTATTTTATTTCAAAAAGCAGTGACATTTGCTGTTTGTAGTTCTATCTCATACTGAGAAAACATTATATGTATATAAATTCAGATTACAGAAAAAAGCATTAACACCTGAGTAATAATTTGAGGCCCTCGCAAAGGCATCTTTCTATTACTGCCCGTCTATTGTAGCAATAATACCCAACTTTGAAATTCAAAATTCTGTTTTAGTTTAATAGCTAGATCAAAGTTTTGAACTCTACTTTTCTTCTGTAAAAATCAAGATGGGAAACAGTTGTGATCATTCTGCAAGATAAAACCCCCAGAAGTTGAAGATTGGGCATTCACTCACACACACACACCCACACCCACACACTCACAAACACACGCACATCACCTCTCAACACTAATGTTGAAAGTAGCAGCTTTGTTGCCAGGGGCCATAGGAGGCACTGCCTCTCTGCCAAGCCTATGGCTGTCTGCCCACGGCTGCCAAAGCACAGAGGTGCTGATGACAGTGCTAAGGGGACCAGTAATAAGGTTTAGAGTTCTGGAGGAATTGCCTTGAATTGGACTGATTTTCCTGCTGACAGCAGTGATATCACCTCTGCTGCCAAAGTTACTCTAAATACCATTGCCTATCAGGGTCATGCTTCTGACACATTGTCATTATGTCTTGCACTCAAAATCTCTTAGACAAGAAAGGAAAAGAACTCATTTACTTTTTCAAAATCTTATTTGAAAGTCCCTTGCAAAATTTGAATGATAAGCATGGCATTGTTCTAGAGGCACGTCCTTCTTTGAGACCGCAACTCATTGTCCTTAAAGAAACCCGAGTCTTTCTTTCTTCAGAGGTTTCTCAATCACTCATGCAGATAGATGCCTGGCAGCCCTGCCCCACAGGACAACACATGTTCATAGCTTGCTTCAATCCTTAGAAAAATAATTTAGGCTAATTCAAGCTGAAGCCACTACTAAAATTGAGATCTGAAAGATAGGTTAGAAAGAATCAAGGTTCAAGAATATAGATGGTCAAAAAAAAAAAAAAAAAAACTAAATGATTGAGAAAAATGATCAGAAATCTTGACATGTCATCACCATAACAAATCAATAAGATGAAAAATGAGAGCTGGGTTAGATGACATTAGTTTGCAAGAAAATTAAGAATACATGAGGAAGATTGAGAGAAAAAAATGTCTTGTTTGTCCCTGGTAACTTTTTTTAGCTTTAAGAACTTTCTCTGTAACACACCCTAATTCTACGGAGACCTTCAGTTTTTCCTTATAGGATACTGTGGCTGCGAATTTCAAGGTTTGTTATCAAATTCACGGATTTAAAGAATATTACTAGGATGATAAATACAAACAAACTCTTGCTACAATTAACAACTTGAATAGATCGTAAGGGAATTAAGTGGAGTGAAAAAAGCCAGTCTCAAAGAGTTGCATACCATACGATTTACTTTATATAGAAATCTCTCAGTCAGTGATTCCCAACCTTTTTGGCTCTCGGGCCTGGTTTCATGGAAGACAATGTTTCCATGCACAGTGGGTGGAGCGTGCACTATAGATCCCTGGCATGTGCAGTTTACCGTAGGGCTTGAACTCCGATGAGAGTCTAACGCTGCTGCTGCTATGCCAGGAGGTGGAGCTCAGGCAGGGATTCGAGTGATGGGGAGTGGCTGAAAATACAGGTGAAGCTTCCCTCACTCACTTGCTATTTGCCTTCTGGCCTGGCTTCTAAAAGCCATGGAATAGTACTGGTTGGGGAACACAACTCTAAGTGAAAAAGTTATCGTGATAATGAACAGATTAGTAGTTACAGAAGTTAGGTTTGGGGGAAACGTGCCTTTTATGGAATAGCATGAGGAATTTCTTTGTAGTGATACAGTTTTGAATCACTGATTGTAGTGTTGTTTACTTAAATCTACAAATGTGCTACAACTTTATAGAGCTATATACCAAAATCAAGGACACTTAAAAACTGATAAAATAATGAAAAAGGTTTGTACTTGAGTTAATACTATGCCAACATCAATTTCCTTGTTTTGACAATGCACTGTGGTTATAAAAGAATATTATGATTTGGAAATCTGGATAAAGGGTTCACCAGGAGCACTCTGTACTATTTTTGAAACTCTTTATTAATCTTAAGATATTTCAAAACAAAGTTATTTTAAATATTAAATATGAGGACCAGGCACAGTGGCTCATGCCTATAATCCTAGTACTCTGGGAAGCTGAGACAGGAAGATTTCTTGATTTCAGGAGTTTGAGGCCAGCCTGAGCAAGAGCAAGACCCTGTCTCTAGTAAAAATAAAAAACATTAGCTGGATGTCATGTGTGTGGTCCCAGCTATTCAGGTAGCTGAGGCAGAGGCAGGAAGATCACTTGAACCCAGGAGTTTGAGGTTGCTGTGAGCTATTGCACCACGGCACTCTATTTAGAGTGACAGAGTGAGATTCTATCTCAAAAGAAAAAAAATCAAATATAAAAGCAGTCTTCAACTTATAATGATTTCACTTACAATATGCTCCTCTATTTATCATAATAAACCCATCCTAAATTAAAAATGCCACTAAATTAAAAGTGCATTTTTTTTATTTTTATTTTTTTTATTTTATTTTATTTTTTTTATTATAGATAAAAATATGCACCATAGATGTGGCCCAACCCATCACCCTCCCTCCACCCAAACCTCTCCCCTCCCTTCCCCTTCCTTGGTCCTTTCCTCATAGTCTTGTGCTATAGTTGGGTTATAGCCTTCATGTGAAAGCTATAGTTTAGCTACATAGTAGGGCTGAGTACATTGGATAATTTTCCTTCCATTCCTGGGATAATTTGCTAAGGAGAATATGTTCGAGCTCCATCCATGTAAACATGAAAGAGGTGAAGTCTCCATCTTCCTTTAAGGCTGCATAGTATTCCATGGTATACATGTACCACAATTTGCTATTCCATTCGTGGGTCGATGGGCACTTGGGC
>CAUYPK010090201.1:0-21997 GCA_963574355.1 Loris lydekkerianus
TTCATGTATACCATGGAATATTATGCATCCTTAAAGAAAAATGGAGACTTTACCTCTTTCATGTTTATATGGATGGAGCTGGAACATATTCTTCTTAGCAAAGTATCTCAGGAATTGAAGAAAAAGTATCCAATGTGCTCAATCCTACTATGAAGCTAAATTATAGCTTTCACATGAATGCTATAACCCAAGTATAGCAGAAGACTATGAGAAAAGTCCCCCAAGGAAGAGGAAGAGATGGGGGAGGTTAGGGTGATGGAGGGTAATGTGTGGGGTCACACCTACAGTGCATCTTAGAATGGGTACTGGTGAAACTTACTAAAGGCAAAATACAAATGTCTACATACAATAACTAAGAAAATGCCAAGAAAGCTATGTTGAACAGTTTGATAAGAATATTTCAGATTGTATATGAAACCAACACATTGTACCCCTTCATTGCACTAATATACACAGCTATGATTTAACAATAAAAAAAAAAAAAAAAGAAAGGAAAAAAAAACTCTCAGAAGGAAACAAGTATAAATGTTCATGACTTTGGATTAGGCAACATACCGTTAAATATGACAAGAAAAGCACAATGAAAGAACAAAACATAAGTGAACTAACTTCATCAAAATTATAAAAGCATTTGTGAGTCAAAAGAACATTATCAGAAAGGCGAACCGGCAACCCAGAAAATGAAAAAAATATTTGCAAGCCATATATCCAAAAAAGGTCTGACATCCAAGGTATATTTTAAAGCACTCTTGCAACTCAACAAAATGATAACCCAACAACCCAACTAAAAATTGAGTGAAGGGCTTGACAGACATTTCTCCTAAGAAGACATACAAATGGCCAATCATCACATGAAAAGATACTCAACATTAGTCATGAGAAAATGGAAATCCAAACCACATCGAGATACCTCTTCAAACCCACTAAGATGGCAAATTAAAAAAAAAAAAAAGAAAGAAAGAAATAGGAAGTGTCGACAAGGAGTTGGAGAAATAAGAACCTTCATACCCAGCTACTGGGAATATAAAATGGTATAGCAGATTCAGAAGTTGCTGGGGAAAGGGAAGAGTGGAGATTGATTACAGTATGGAGTACAGGGCTTCTTCTAGGGAAAATAAAAATGTTCTGCCATAGTACTAATGGTTTGACAAGATTTTGAATATGATAAAATCCACTAAATTGTATACTTTAAAATGCATAAAAGTGAATTTTATATTATGTGTATTTTATCTGATGAGAGAAAAGAAACCTATACTCTTTAGCTATTATCCCACAATAGCCCCCAGCAATCACTGCTTTCTGTGTCTATAGATCTGCCCACTCTGGACATTTTACATAAATAGAGTCTTATTACATGAGGCCCTGTGTGCCTAGTTGCTTTCACTTAACATGTTTTCAAGGTCCATCCATGTTATAACATGTACCATGTTACATGGTGTACAATGTTATAACATTTTATGGCTATACCACACATTATTTATCCTTTTATCAACTGATGGACATTTGGTTTGAGTTTACCTTGTTGGTTTTTATAACTAAACATTCCTGTACAACTAACTCTTCATGTGGACATGATTTCATTTTCCTTGGCCATATTCCCATGAGTAGAACTGTTGAGTCAAATGATAACTCTACGCTAAGGTTATTGAGGAAATGGCCAGACTGTTTTCCAGTGTGGCTCACTATTTTACATTCCACCAACAGTGTCCACGGATTCCACTCCCATGGGCATCTGACTGTGGCCAAGCAGGATGACCCTGAAATGTTATTCTCGGAAACTAAATTTGAGGACCTCGAAAAATGACAGACAGTAGAAGGTGAGTCTAGTGGAAAGCTATATAAATATAAGTAAAGCTTATTTATATACTCTATACTTATACACTCAGACAGAAGTAGCAAGAGTAACAATAAGTAAAGGATATATATTAAATACATTTCTATCAGAGAAAATAATCCACAAAAGTTGAACTCAAAATACTGAGTAAAGAGGAAGAATAACTAAAAAATAATTTGTCAAGTTGTAAGCCTGGAAGACTAGGAGAGAGTGAAGCAGCTCATGCCTGTAATCCTAACACTTTAGGAAGCCAAAGCTGGAGGATCATTTGAAGCCAGGAGTTTGAGACCAGCCTGAGCAATAAAGCAAGACCCATCTCTACAAAAAATTAGCCAGGCACACATGGGTAATTCCAGCTACTTGGGAGGCTGAGGCAGGAGGAGCTAGAAGTTGCAGTGAGCTGATGATACCACTGCCTTCTATCCTCGGGCAACAGAGCAAGACCCTGTCTCAAAAAAAAAAAAAAAAAAAAAGCCCAGGCGTGGTGGCTCATGCCTACAATCCCAACACTTTGGGAGGCCAAGGTGGGTGGAGCACTTAAACTCAGAAATTCAAAACCAGACTGAGCAAGAGCAAGACCTGGTTTCCAAAAAATAGCCAGGTGTTGTGGCAGGAACCTGTGGTCCCAGCTACTTGGGGGACTGAGGCAAGAGGATCACTTGAGCCCACGAGTATGAGGTTGCTGTGACCCTATGATGCCATGTCACTGTACTGAGGGTGAGAAAGTGAGACTCTGTCTCAAAAAAAAAAAAAAAAAGAGTAGACTTGAAAGTGCTGTAAGAACTAAACATGGTAGGCTCAGCGCCTGTGGCTCAAGCAGCTAAGGCACCAGACTCATACACAGGAGCTGGCGGGTTCGAATCCAACCCAGGCCCACCAAACAACAATGACAGCTGCAACCAAAAAATAATGGGGCGTTGTGGCAGGCACCTGTAATCCCAGCTACTTGGGAGGCGGAGGCAGGAGAATCACTTGAGCCCAGAAGTTGGAGGTTGCTGTGAGCTGTGATGCCACAGTACTCTACCCAGGGCGACAGCTTGAGGCTCTGTCTCAAAAAAAAAAAAAGAAAAAGAACTAAACATAGTAAATACAGTGTAACATCACAAGCAGGTACAGAGTCACCTGCATGTGTCTAATGAAAAAAAAATTTGGAACAAAGTCTCAGTGGCAGGCTAATCCTCCAAAATAATACTGGCTATAAACCAGCTCAACTGGGCAAGGTAAGTGCCAAGAATGAAGGACAGGAAGCCCAGCATCAGATCATTCATTAATCATTTATTCATTCAGCAAATAATTATTTGAGAGCACATTAGGGGCCAGATAATTGTGAACACGTAATGTGATAACTGCCTTTGGTAAATATACGCACACACACACACTCTTCCAAACAACCTCAATTCTCCCCAGCTAACTCTTTACTTGCCTTTCTCCAACATCAAGTTATAAGCTCCACAAACTGTCATGTTTAAACTACACAAAATAAAGGGTTAACAAATAAGTAGTCATAGCCTCTGCTTGCTCTCTCCAAAGAGAAGTATGTCTTTATAATTTTCAGCCTGACTCATTTATTGTGGAATGGGCTGAGTAGAAAAAAGAAAACAGCTACTAAAGGAACACAGGAAAGACTCAAGGTAGAACTGAGAGAAGACTCGGTTATTTATTTTTCAGGAGGGGACTGGTTTACAGGAGAAAGTTTGAGAGCTGCTCCATACTGTAATGAGGAATACAAATTGATGGAGAGAATTTTTTTAAGTTTTGCTGTTATAAGGAAACCTTTTGTTTTTCTAGAGACCAGAGTAAAAACTTAAAATTGTCTGTCAATTTAGACTGGGTAACAACACAAAGAGGTTATAACTAACAAATCAATAGTGGAAATAAAGTGAAATTGAAAAAAACTAGTCAATTAATCCATAGACAACAAATAGCGAAATGATACCAAAAAACATAAATAATTAGATTGAATGTAAAAGGTCTTAAGCCACGAATCAAAAGACAGAGATTATCAGATGGTATTAAAAAAGATTTCTATGCTGTGTACAAGAAACCTACTTTAAAGATAAGTATTGGTAATAAGAGAACTGGAATAAAGAAGCAAATTGTGATATTCAAAATGAATTGTGATAGTGAAGCAAAGAAACTGTCCCAGATATCAAAAATCAGGTACTTTGATTAGTGCAAGAGTAAAGAAAATAAAATCTACATTAAAAATCTAAACAAAAATCTCATAATACAAATAAATGTGATTGGTGTACTATGCTTAAGGCATATAATTAAATGTCATAGAAGCGCTTACAACCTAATTGTTCAACTAAATTTTACTTACTAAATAAGACAATCTTAGTTCAAGTCCATAACTTGGAACACCAATGGCTTTGAACCTAAAATATGTCAAGTTTCTGGGTATGGCTCCTTTTCTACCCTCATTTCCACCTCCCTTCCCCATCTACCAGGTTTGTAACATGTACCTTCTTCATAGTTGTGTCCTCTTTCACATCCACACAAAACATAACGGTAGCCATATGGGGCAGGGGAGTACCTTAAAGAGTCAGTGTGATACACTGAGGACACACTCACCAAGACTTTTAACAGCCTCAAAGCCTCAACCATTCCCAATATAAGCTGTGACTTTCAAGACACCTAATTCATGTTGCATACAAGACAAAGCTCTGATTATCTGGCAAGCATATTTTGTTTTACTTGTCTTCATAAATCTAACCCTATAGTAATTTTGTTCCTTGGCTCCCAAAATACATACATTCTCTAAAACAGCAATGTCCAATGTGATCTGAGCTCCACCACATATCTACTTCTTCTTAGCACTTTTAAGGTTTAAAACTGGCCAAAAATGTTCACTGAGCATTTGGAAGTGCTCTGCTAATTATCAGGGATGGTGGAAACAAAATGAAGATGCATATATGCTTAATATGTTATGTTTGCTCTATTCTGCTTCAGAAAGGAAGATTGAGCCTTTGTAGAAGAAAAGCATAAAAAATATTTTTTCAAGCTTTTATTTTGAGAAGACTGTGAAAAGTTCACATCCATCATTATAATTTGTTTCTCTTGGATCTAAATATACACCCACCCATTGACTTCAGAAAAGTGCTTGGACAGAAATCCTAGGAGAATGATACTTCCTGGAAGTTTGAAGAAGACAAAAAGAGAGAGTGAGAGAGAGAAAAGGGAGGGAAGGAGGGAGGAAGGGAAGGAAGGAAGGAACCTTTCCATGAAGGGACAGCCATTAACAAATAATACCAATTTTTTTTTTTTTTAGACAGAGTCTCACTCTGTGCCCTGAGTAGAGTGCCTGGCATCAAAGCGCACAGCAACCTCAACCTCTTAGTCTCAGGTGATCCCCTTGTCTCAGCTTCCCAGTAGCTGGGACCACAGGCGCCGGCCACAATGCCCAGTGATTTTTTAGAGATGGGGTCTCCCTCTTGCTCACGTGGGTCTCAAACTCCTGAGCTAAAGCGATTCACCCTCCTCGGCCTCCCAGAGTGCTAGGATTACAGGCATCAGCCACTGCCTACAAAGGTTTTTTTGAATTAATACCAGTTTATACAAAAAACTATTCTGACAGAAGATACATTCATTCACTCATTAAACAAATACTTTTCTTTTTTTTTTTTTTTTTTGATACAGAATCTCACTTTGTTAACCTCAGTAGAGTGCTATGCCATCATAGCTCACGGCAACCTCAAACTCGTGGGCTCAAGCAATCCTCTTGACTCAGCCTCCTGAGTAGCTGGGACTACAGGCACCGCCACAATGTGGGACTATTTTTAATGAGGTCTCACTCTGACTAAGGCTAGTCTCGAACTTGTGAGCTCAGGCAACCCACCCACTTTGGCCTCCCAGAGTGCTTAGGATTACAGGCCTCAGTCACCATGCCCAGCCAACAAATACATCTTCATCTTTTTTTTTTTTTTTTAGACAGAGTCTCAAGCTGTCTCCTGGGTAGAGTGCCATAGTGTCACAGCTCACAGCAACCTCAAACTCTTGGACTTAAGCGATTCTCTTGCCTCAGCCTCCCAAGAGGCTGGGACTACAGGTGCACACAACGTCCGGCTATTTTTTTGTTACAGTTCTCATTGTTTAGCAGGCCTAGGCCAGGTTCGAACCCGCCAGCCTCGGTGTATGTGGCCAGCAGCCTAACCACCGTGCTATGGGTGCTGAGTCTTTTTTTTTTTTTTTTTTTTTTTTTTTAGTGACCAAATCTTACTCCGTCACCCTGAGTAGAGTGCCATGGCGTCATCATAGCTCACAGCAACCTCAAACTCCCTCCTGCCTCAGCGTTCTGAATAACTGGGACCACAAGTGCCCACCATAATGCTCAGCTAATTTTTCTATAGTAGAGTCAGGGTCTTGAACTCCTGAGCTCAAGCAATCCACCTGCCTTAGCCTCCAGGATTACAGATGTGAGCCACTGCACTAGGTCTTCTTGACTAAACTATTAAGAGGGTAATATACAAAAGGAATCTCACCCTCACATATGAGATGTATAGTAAGATTTCATTAAATAATTGAGCAAAATGATTCTGTACTAAACATTTATGTATGCACAGTTTTGCAGGGCAACTTCCATTACCCAACATCACTCTCTTTAATACTATTAAATAAATTGCCACTAACTTGGCTGCCTCTCCAAATGAGCTATCAGGTATCTAAGGGCAAAGCCTGCAATGTTATATCCCACTCCCCCACAGCCTAAGACAGTGCCTGGCATGTAGCAAGTAGTCAAAAAAAATTGATGAGTTAATGAATGATTGCATGTAATTTCATTAAATGATATACACTGAAATTATAAACCAAATCCCAGTGAATAAAAAAAAACAGACTCGGTACAGGTATCACCTCTTGTCCTTTCCTCCCTCTGTATGTCCTCATTCTATATGTATTTCTACTATTAAAACTTACTGTGAACTCAGCAGCTCAGTCCTCTTATTCACCTTTGAATCCACAGCAAATTTGTTTCATAATAAAAAGCGACCTATACCAAAGATAGCTCCTTAAATCAGTATTCTCAAGCTCATGTTATTTTTCCATAGTAAACATAATGAACTTAATTGGTAACAATTATATTTCTATTAAAATTAAATATCTGATCCTAGTCACTTTTATAATAAATACCACCAAAGGTAAATAAATACAATGTTACCACATACAGAGAAATACAGCTAGAGCTGGAAATGTCATCTAGCAGCTATAAACAAAACAAGTAGGAAATGAAGCTTCCTTGGGCCAGAGAAATTATATAATTCTCCAGAAAACTCAGCTTATATCATTTCTAAAACACATTATTATTTGTAATTGTCTCATCCTTTAAAAATAACAACAAAAATAAGGCTGGGTAGAATGGGTCACACCTGTAATCCTAGCACTTTGGGAGGCCAAGGTGGCAGGCTAGGACTTTGTGACTAGCCTGGACAACATAACAAGACCCCATCTCTACAAAACAATTTAAAAAGTTAGCCAGGTATGGTGGCACGGTTACAGCTACTCAGGAAGCAGAGGTCTGAGAATCACTTGAGCCCAGGAGTTCAAGGCTGCAGTGAGGTACGATCACATCACTACACTCCAGCCTGGGTGACGGAGAAAGACCCTTTCTCTAAAAACAGTAATAACAAAAATAGTAATTTAAAAGGTTTCCAGTGGCCTATTGGATGAAGACCAAATTTCTGAGTATAGTCTCCTGGGTAGAGCATGGCTGACTCCAATCCAGCTTCGCAGCCTGTGGTCTCCTTAAACCCCCTAAACTCTAGCCATGCTAGACTCCTCAACATGAAATAAATCTTCAGGCTTCCATGTCTTTGTTAATGTTGACTCTCAGCTGTCTGGACTGTGCACTTCCCATATCTACACTTGGAAAAAAAAAAATTCAACCCAAACTTTCAAGTATAAGGCTAAAAACAGGCAGCACATGACCAAACCTAACAATAGCTTGGTTACTGATTTTTTTAAGCCACAGGTTACTCAGAATGAAATCTGGGATTGGGAGGAATGCAATGAAGCTATTTGTGAGTTTATGGTATACAAGTTGACAAATCACAGGCTAGGGAAGAGATACCTGGTAGATGGCAAACCAACCCAGTAGGGACTCTCTACCACTCCAGCAAAACCCACAAAACCTGCTGGCAGGATGCCAATAACATAAAAGTCAGATGAAAATGGGCTAAGAGCAATGTGTCCCCTTTCCTAAAACAGCCCTAAGATATAACATCGTAGGTGAAGGAAATCCTTCCAGGGTACAGCACCAGGGGCAGCAAGATCTGATCAGGAATCACATGAAGGAACAGCCAAGACCCAGAACACTCACTGCTCCTACTGCCCTGACTATCCAACTCATGAACTACAGAATGTGATATGGCTATGTGGCAGGGCAGGGCACAGTACGTTTTCTGTGAAACCTAATGATGGGGCTCACCACTGATGCATGGGCTGGATGGAAATGAAAGCAGAGGAATGAACAGCACATGCATGGCACTACTTCCAAGTGCAGCCAGTCAGCAGGACCTGTCACAGTCTGCCCCAGTGAGGGGAGGAACGTGTCTGCAGTTGTACCTACAAAAGTGGAACTATGCACACAAGGACATGTCTGTGACTATATGCACTGAAAGTATACACACATTCATATACATATTATACTTAAATATACAGAAAAGTGCATATACCTATATATGTATCAGACCAAAGGGGTGAAATAGAGCACTCATAACAATTAAGTTTTTGCTATACCTAACTTTCCCTTTGTCTTAATCTGCTTGACCCCCTTTCTTCCTCCACAGTCAACCCCAGTCCAATGATTTTAATTAGTTCTGTTCAAGTAGTTTGACTCAGGCATAATTTGCAACTAACTCATATCATCCTTCTCATCCCTTTCTATCTCCTCCCATTATCCCCTATAATTCCAGGCTAACCACACTAGAACATATAAAATCAATAAATGCTAAATGAATCAACAAAATAGCACAGGTATAAATAGATAAGGAAATTTGGTTTTGTATTCTATTATTGGTGTATCAAAAACAAATATTCTTCCCATTGGATTCCGGGGTAATAAGGAAACCTGAGGTACTTTTTCTTTTCTGTGGAGAAGGACTTGCCCCAGGGGTAGGTTCCACCACTTAAACCTTTAGTTATAAAAGAACATCTATATAGAGAAAGAGTTTGTTTCTGCCATAAAGTTTATTGTAACAGGATCTGTCCTGTACCAATTGTATATTTATCTTTAAAAGAAACACATGGAATGGCATGACAAAGAAGAGCTTGGAATCATTACATAAAACAAGCCCAGCTGATGCCCAGACAGACACAAACACTGTAACCCCTGTGTACCTCTGCCCCAGATGACAGGAGCCAAGCCACAACACAATCAGCCCTTGTTGGAGGCCAGTGAGCCAGCTCTCCAGGATGAGTCAGGGCTCATGTGATCAGATCTTTACTTGTTTCGAGGCTTCTTAACAGAGATAATATAGACTTGTTACCCTTGTATGATGCTGGAAAATATCCAAAATAATTGGCCTATCCCTTTCTGACATATCTGTAGGCAATAAATGAACATACTTTCTATTAACTGTAAACTTTCAAATGAGTCTAAGGAATGAATAGATGCCCTATAAATTAACATTTCCAAAATTAAGTTCTACTACCTTAAGAATTTATGGAGACACATTGCCCTATTTTGCCAAGGGAAAATAAGCAGATTTTTAAAAATACTGAAGCTGGGCAGAGTGGCTCATGCCTGCAAATCCCACCATTTTGAGAGGCAAAGGCAGGAGGATCACTTGAGCTCAGGAGCTTAAAATTAACCTCGGCAACATAGCAAAATTCTATCACTACAAAAATTTTTTAAAAATTAGCTGGGCCTGGTGATACACACTACAGTCCCCACTAGTTAGGAAACTTAGGAGATCACTTAAGCCCAGGAATTTGAGGCTGCCATGAACCATGATCTTGCTCCAGGCTGGGTGACAAAGTGAGACCCATCTCAAAAATAAATAAACTTTGATATATTTGTATTTTTCTGTTACCATGTTTTTTGCACCAAATGTATGTTGTTAGTGCAATTTTTTAAAATTTAAATAAAGTCTATTAAAACCAAAAATGTACAGTTTTCTCTCTTATTTCCATATTCCTGCTTAGCAATTTTAAAAGCAATACAAAATAAGATGACCAAGTCCCTGCAAAGTTATAATAAACTGGTACTGTACCATGTGGTATAGATTTACCTAAAACACAGAGGAACATTCATACTATTCCTCTTCGAGCTTGGCACTATGTACAAGAAATCACTGGACTCTAAGAAGCTTTCAGACCCTGTTACATCAGAGGACTTTTTTTAAGTTAGATTTTAACTGGATTTAAAAGAATGAAAGGAATTTCCTGGATTTTATCGCAGCAATTTCCCAACAGATTTTTGCCCCGACTTCTTAGTAAGGCAAGGATTAAAGCCACTTAGCAAATTAGAGTGTGTATTTGCCAGTTAAAATGCTATTAAGAACATGTAAATTAAGACATCTTTTAAAAGCAACACACACCAACAAGTTCCTGCTCAGAAGAGGTTATTTTAACAATCTCCTATGAAGTCAGTTAAAAAGCATCAACCATATGAGGTCACATCTAAATGAAGGCGGGATCTACTTTCAGACCACACAGGACTATGATGGGATCTAGGAACACATACTACATTAGATCAAGAAGGAAACCTTTCTCTGTTTTGTTATCATATGACAAGTATTACTGTAAAATATTCTCTACAACTTCATTGAAATATCAAGCACAATACATACACAATTTAACACAGCACAAGGAGGAAGACAGGGACATATTTTTCAGAATTGCAAAATGGCATCTGTAGAATGTCTCAAGGGAGTGACAAAGGCACTTCTTTGGCCCTAACAAAGAGAACAATGTTTCCACTAGGATACTACAGGACTACTGCATTTCAGGAGGAGAGGGGAAAAGCAGTGAAAATTAACACAAAACAGAACTAAACATGCAGAATGCCAGTCTGTAGAGAAGAATTAAAGAAACTATTGAGCACACAAGTTTCACTCATTATAGTACATAAAACAAAGAGTGCTTAATGGTTTTAAAAACTGGGCAATTTCAAATGTTATATTAAAATATATATATATTAGAAAAATAAAATCACTTAACAACTGAACTATTTTTTTTAGATTCATAAACATTGCATTTCTATAATTTCTGTTGTTTAAAAGATAGCTTATAAACAAGCTATGCCAGCACTATGCTTAGCAATTTACCTATATCATTTCATTTAATGTCCTGTGACCACTCTATAAGAAATGCACTATCAATGGCTCCAATTTACAGGTAAAGAAACTGAGGCTTACAGAAAGAAAAACAACTGTGTATCAGGTAGATCTGAGTTTCAATTCTGACCCCTTCAAATTACTAGCAATGAGTCTTTGGCCTTCTTTCCAAGATACTTTTACTTTGAATTTCAAAACTATCAACAATAAGTAATGTTCACATGCATTAAGAACAATTTTTTTTAAAACAGAGGTCACTCTGTTGCTGGGGCATAATTGTGCAATGGCATCATCATAGCTCACAGCATCTACAAACTCGTGAGGCTAAGACATCCTCTTGTCTCAGCCTCCCTGGTATCTGGAACTACAGACATGCACCACCATGCCTGGCTAATTTTTTTTATTTTTGGTAGAGAAAGGGTCTCACTATCTTGTCTAGGCTGATCTTGTGCTCCTGGCCTCAAGTGATCTTCCACATCTGACTCAGGACAAGGTATTTTTAAAAACTGGACAAGAACTTTCCTAGAACAGCAGACAAAAATGAAACTACTTGCTTAATAAATTGGAGGTGAAGGGGAAATTGGGGTATATTCATCCAACCAAGAACATTTTCAAAACACTGTTAAGAGCAGCCCTAAAAAATGACTTAGGAAAAAAACAAAGAGAAGGGATGCCAAGAAGCCAGGATTAACACAAAATAAATATGGGAATATATTGGATGGAGAAAGATCATAATCAGTACCCTAAGCTAATTATTCCTCAATTTATATGAAGTTCATGTGCTTCAGTGTCTTCAGTGGATGGTGCCCGAAAAAATAATTTGATGACTTTCATGTTGTAAAAAAAAATTTCTAGTTATAAACTATAGACTCTGATTAAAGTAAATAAAACCAATATGTAAGCTTTTCTTCCTATTGACTATTTCTGGTAAATTATTTGTCAGCCTGACTTTGAATCCTCCAGGATACTGTTACCCAACTCATCTTCCTAAACTCCAGTTCTGATCACATCATTCCTCTGCTTGGAAAACCTCAGTGACTCCACTGACTACAGAAAGCACACCCCACCCTTCCACCTGAAATGCAGAGTCCTCCAGGTACTGGGTTGGCCCTCCTTTTCAGTCATTCTGTTCAGTTCTGCCCAGGATGAATGCTATCATTCTGGGGGGAAAGCCACTCGGTCTCCAGGCTTACTCCTCCAAGCTCTGTTCAAAGGACAGCCACCCAAGTAGAATGTTGGTCATCACCATGACCATCCAGTAAAAAAAAATCTCCAGCCACCAGGCTACGACCTTGCCAAAGACTACCCAGGTTGATGCCACCCTTCCCTGCTCCAATGCCCTTCCCTCATTCTGAGCCCAGCACTACCCTACACTGCAGGCCTTAAGCACCCTCCTTACCCACTCCTAAACAAGTCTGTCTTAGTCTGTGTCCTCACAGCAACCAACACACCAATTACACAAAGTTCTGCTTAGTATATGTTGAGTAAAGAGAAAGAAGACAGAAAGAAAAACCTAGCACATTTAGTTTTCAAACAATTCTAATCATCATAATCTTATTTTTCTATTATCCAAGATAATCGTCTTAATGATCCAGTAAAGTTATTATAATATTAAGTTAGACGGTGCTATAATGGAACAAATGTTATTTTGGCACCTTGATAATGAGACACCTCATTTTGTCTTTTAATATGAAGAGCGTCGGATTTACTGTCTTCACTCTTCAGGATTGGTTCTCATGGGTTAAGACTGGCCTGATGGGTCACTATCTTCAAAAAGGTGGTAAATTCCAAGAACAGCCAAAAGATATTAGAAATGGCTCTGAATAATTTTAGGGTATACAATCTTCTTAAATTATGTAAATTGTAGATCTGTGAGGACCCAAACAATAACTAAGCTAAGCCTTTATTTTTATAGATACTAGAGAATCTAAGGAATCAAACTGAGGTATGTACTGAGGGATCAGTTTCACAGACTATCCTGAGAAAAGGCAGAAACCTAACCTCCTGGCAAAGGCTATCTACCAGGTATTTCTCCTATACATTAACATGTTAAATCAACTATCAGGGGTCCTCAAACTTCTTAAACAGGGGCCAGTTCACTGTCCCTCAGACCGCTGGAGGGCCGGACTATAGTTTTAAAAGAAAACAAAAAAACCATGAACAAAGTCATATGCACACTGCACATATCTTATTTTGAAGTAAAAAAACAAAACAGAAACAAATACAATCACACCGCCTCATGTGGCCCACAGGCCGCAGTTTGAGGACCCCTGATAGATGCTGGGCTCAAATCAACTAGGTAATGGATCCATGTTTCTGAATGAATTTGCCTCTCAGCGTTTTCTCAAATGGAGTTCATTTTCCCCACACATACTTTCCTCTTGGTCTCTTCTTTTCCCAATGCACCTCACACTGCTGAACGTCCAGCTTCCTACAGAGGTAAACGCAGTATAAATATGTGATAGTAGCTAATTTTTCTTAACTATCGGCATTCCTATCAGACTGGGTTAGGAAAGACCTTTGTCCTTTTACTGCTCAAGTTGGTACTAAAATCACAGCAAAATCAGGGAAAAGAAATGACTGGAAAACAGAAGGGTGCCTGTCCTGGAAAGCAACAGCTATGACTATCATAACTGAGGCACAAGATAAGAAACCTACTATTATTTTATTCATTTGGAACCTATTAGATACAGAGTGTCCCAAAAGTCACCATACATAGGAAAATTAACAAATTCTATTTTATATTTTATATATTTTTTATTTTTATATATCAACACATAGAGAAATATTTTATAAATAAAAGTACATTTAGTTACAATTTCCCATATTCCCTATGTATGTATATATGGTAACCTTTGGAACACCCTGTAACTATTTGTTATAGTTACACAGAAATTTCAGAATATCTGTAAGTAAAAAACAAGATTGACTTCCAGAAAATCTGGCCGACCCATCTACCAAAAACCCAAATCTGTACCATAGCTCACCCACCTCCACAGCTGTTCCTCACTGGCCATCAACATCTATTTGTTTGCAGCATGATGGCACCCTGTGGGGTAGAATCCAGATACTCATTCCATGCCAGGAGAATGAATGATATAGTCAACAACAGAAATACCACTACCTTGCATGCTGTCAAAACGGAACATCCCAAGAAAAACACCAACTCACATATATCAGCAATGGATTCACTAGGTAATCATAGGTCTCCTCAGAACTCACACTTGCAGCCCAGGCCTGAGATCACTGCTACCACCTTGCTCACAGGCACCCCACAATCCAAGGACGCCTGGATTAGGGATAAACGCCTTAAGTAGCAGTGCTGACACAATTCAGCCCCATCGCTTAAGTCAGAGGAGGCCTAGCCCTGGGTCAGGAAATAATGCGACTGACTAGAACCCAAACGTAAACATAAATATCTTTAGGAAGCAGAGTTCCTTTTCCAATCATGAAATTAATTCCCAAATTATTTTAATTTTTTGCAGAGCCAAATAGAAACAGATGGAAAATAATTCCAAATGCTCTGAAAAGCATACAGATCCTTTATTATTTAAATATAACTAATAACAAACGAAGACTACTGAAGAGAAATGAGATCACCCTCTACTAACACAAGAAACTTGTGCACTAGCACATTACAACCATACTTTTTTCTTTATAAGGGAAAAGAGCATATGTGTTTACACACATATCACACAGTTGGTGTGACTGCTTTCTCTTGCAGCTAGAAGAACAGGTCACATCTTCTATGTCCTGACACACTAAGGGGATGGGAAATGCCATCAATGTGTACTGTAAGGCAAGCAGCTTAGGAAGAAGAAAAAGCAAGCAGTTAATCAAAACAGAGATTCTTTATATTATACTGAACAAACTTTTTGGTGTAACACTAGAGAACAAGTTAAACACAGCATTATGAGAAGCACGGAATGCTGCCAGAAAAAAAAAATAGAATTCTTTTTTATTCTGTTTCTTCCTACACTATCTAGCCACTGAGGCCATTTTCCATATTTCTCCATCACTCAAGCTGTCATCTCTAAGTGGAGTTAACCCACCCACTCCAATCATTTGAGAACCTTCTGGAAAAGAAACAAAAGTATAATCAACTTTGCCAAATGACATTCAGATTTAGTCCCCACCCTAATATCTGGCTATTTATCCTACTTCTCAAACTTCTTCCATTCTTTTCTTCCTTCTTTCTTTCCCTACCTACAAATAGATTCTAGCAACTAAGTTACTTTCTTTCTTCCCTACCCCCTACTCCTTAATGTTCAACACCAATGTCTCTACTTCTCCTTCCCTCAAAATAAAAAAGCCAAGAAATGTACAGAATTGCAAGTCTGAATGCAGAATTTAATATTCTAAAGAATTCTGTAGAGAAATTTTTCCAAGCAAAACAAAAAGTAATGGTTTTCCGTAACCTATTTTTCAAACATTACTCCCCATCTCAACAAAATCACCTCAGCTGTCATGCAGGTTCTTCTAGGTTTAGCCTAAAGCCAAATACAAATGAGGGTGAGCGTGAGTCCATAATGACTGTCTCAAAAAAAAAACCTCTAACTGCCCACTGACCACATGAAGAGTGTACAAATCAGGACGAGTTTACTCTGCAGAAGAGTTCCTTAGATCATCAGCACAACTAGAACCTCACAGAAGAGACCATGTTCTCTAGCCGCAAAATACTCAGAACATTTTTAACAAATTATAGCAATAATACTGAGAACCTGCAGGGTCCTCTGCTTGTACAATGGACTTGAAAGAGGGGAGGAATGAAGGAGAATGACAGACTGAGAGCAGATACCCTAAAACGCTAGCAAACACAACCTGTGGAAAGTTAACACTGACACAATGTCAAATTTCAAGACAACAGTAGAATAAATGCCGTGAGACTGTGTATGACCCACAGCCAAAGGAATGACACAGCTAAGAATTCCTATAGGAATTCAGCAAAATAAGGCCAATATATTCCAGAGTAAAAGAAATTTGGCACATGAGATAATTACCTTAGCAAAACCATTTGAAAAGTTTTAAAGATTTATTGGTTTTAATATGGCAAAAGAGAAAACCTTCAAATATGCTTATGCTAAATGTAAAATATACCTTTTTAACCTCTCTTCCTTTCCGGTTCACATCAAATAGCCCTGAAATGGCATCAATCCAGACACATCATGCTGGTTTTTAAAGTCTCCCAATTACCTGGGCCAAATTAAGTAAACAGCTATCTTTGGGTGGTCTCAATTTTTCACTTTTTTTCCCCACAAAGTTACAGTTAGATAACTCTCTGGGTCAATGATCCAGATTTAACTCTCTGGGTCAATGATCCTTAACTTATCCCAGAGAAAAAGACTTCACAAATTCGCAGTAAATAAAGTAAAAGAGGCAGAATGTATAGTGAAAAGTGTTGTGGAACAGGTTGACCCAGATCTAACTGCAGTTATAAAAGTAATGGTAACTGTAAGTAAGTCGATTTTCTTCATTTTCTTCTTTCCTCTACAAAATTAAAAGTTAGGGGATAAATTTTCTCTTAAAGTGCCTCTTAGCTCTAAAATTCTACTTTTTTTTTTTTTTTTAAATCCAGAGTCTTACTTGGTCACCCTGGGTAGAATGCCATGGCATCATACCTCACAGCAACCTCAAACTCCTGGGCTCAAGCAATCCTCTTGCCTCAGCCTCCCAAACAACTGGGACTACAGACACCCACAACAACACACCACTCGTTTTTTTTTTGTTTGTTTGTTTCCTTAGAGAGAGGCTGGTCCGAAGCCCCTAAGCTTAAGCAATCCACCAGTATCACAGGCATGAGCCACTGCACCCAGCCCTAAAATTCTACACTTTAAAAAATAATTCATCCTGGCAAATCATACACAAATAACATAGTGAAAAACACTAAACTTTGTGAAATGTACACAAATACGGTTTTGCTGAAGTATTTACTGCAAAAGTTTTGGAAGTAGGTACAATAAACATCATAATATTAATAGTGATTGTATCTGAAAATGGGAATTAGGCCAGTTTTTATTACTTACGTTTGGCTGTATTCCAAATTCTAGTCAATAAGCATATAAAGTTATCATTAAAAAGATTCAAATCCCTTGAATCCAAGCTGGACATTTTGAATCAGAGATCTCTAACCTCTACAAAATACACAGGAATTCAAAGAGTTCTCTTAGAAACACCATAAGCTCAGTCTTAGGAGGGGTGAAATAAAGGAAGAAAATCCTCAACTTTGTCCACAGCTACTTTTCCCATCTAGTCTGAAATCCCCTCTTCTGCCCCACCTCTTTTCATAAAAATCTCTTGGGAGTGACTGAACGCAAGTAACCTAAAACTGGAATTTCTGTGTGGTTTTCAAAAATCATTGTCTTGTCATCTCCCCACCTCTACACACAGGCCCAGAATTAGATTTCATACTTATTTTCCAAAAAAACTCCCATAATAGCACGTAAACATTTTTTCTTCTTTCTGTTTTCTTCTTCCTCTTTTTTTTAAAGCACAGGCAGGCTATCACGGAAAAAGAGGAAAATAATCTGGCACCTGTGGAGGTGATGTCATTACCAGCCATGGCTCTAAACTGTCCCTGGAATGCAGCCTGCATTTTGAATCTCTGAGCCCACCCAACACTGTTTAATATAAAACACCGTCATACTTGCTTGACTATCTTCTCCTCAGGAAGCACTGTACTTCCATCTTGTCAGCTTTCAAGTTTCTGTGGAACACAGCACCAAATACTATCAAGACCATCCGTGGAAAGCCAAGGGTTTGGCAGCTCTACACCTTTATTTAATATCTTGCAGAGACAACTATTCTGCATGCCTATCTATAGGCAATTCCTGACTCATGATAGGTTATATTCCAAAAGCCTGATTTTGAGTCACTGGCTTGATAACAGAACTATACATAACTCTCCAAAACCAGATGGAGCAAGGACTTGATTGGGGAAGGGGTGGGCACAGTGAGGGAGTGAGATGGGGGTGTGATGCTAGGGATGTACGGCTCTATCCTCAATCTGTACAATGAAGCTAAGGAAATCTAAAGTAACGCAAAAAGTACAATGAGAGTTTCTTGGCATAAAGTAAACAATAAATGTTAGCTACTGAACTACTGTTATTATTCCACCACTGACCCAAACAGTCATTACAGGGAATATTATAGTAACTTCCTAAGCCTACTACAAAGGGTCAATAATCTATAACACACCTGAAAGTAGCTGAAAACTACAAATTTGAACATTTCTAAGGAAAACATGCAATTTAGAGTTCCACCTAGAATACTTCTGCTTTCCAGAGGAATTAATTACCACCCCCATTTGTTCTAGACAGTGCAATGAAGAACCCCTACCCCCATCGTTCCTCCAGCAAGGAACCCAGAGATGGGGTACCTGACAAGGGGATGAGGGTGTAAATTTTAAGAGCCTACCCAGAGAAACCTGACTCTCTGCCCAAATCTCCCAACTCCCCACTGTGAAACTCCCTGATCATCCCCCCCTTTTTTTAAAAGATGCAGAAAGAACAGAACATAGCCTGCTGCTCCCCACTGCCAATGCCTATCCAGTACTGTCCTGTACAAAGGGAAATGAGCCTCTCCACCACCCAAGTGCACTTTAGAAAGCAACAAAAGGCTTTGCAACTTTCTATTGACACCTTACTAGTCATAACAATGGGGAGATGGATGAAAAAAAGCTTAAAAATATTTGTCTGTTTTTACTTATACCCTAAAGGCAAAAGCAAAAATTGCACTCAGATGCCGATACTTTTTTTTTTAATTTTAAAAAAATTAGCCAAGACAACAGAAGAAGAAAGAAGCTGTAACTCATTTCATGCAATTCAATTCACAAGGCGTTGCTTACTTCATTTTTTATGGGACTGTTACCCCTCCCACACCTCTAAAAATTAGTCAATTTTCAATTATTTGTTACTAATGCTGTATGTCTATCTATAGGCAATCCCTGACTCATGGTACATTTTGTAGAAAACCCATAACTAAGACCCAGAAAGCTCTCTATGGACCCAAAGCAGATCAAAAGTTCCCTCTTCTCTCAGCCCAGCTTTTACAGACTCACAAGATTCTAGGATTCTAGGTCTCCTGACCCTGGCATTTTACTATTCTATTTCCCTTAGTCTGGCAGCGCAGCTGAAGAGAATGATATTGGGCCAGAAGCTTAATGCTTTTCTCCAGCACCCACAATGTTTAGAGTCTTTTAATGGATTGGGGACCCAAATTCCAGACCTTCAGCATGTGTAATGCACACCAAATCTAAACACTTTTTACCTATTACCCATCTTCCTGCTCCTTACTGCAAGGCATGGGGCAGACGACTGTGCATGTCTGTGTGTGTTCTTACTTAAAAAGCAAATTTCCAGTGATCCTGTTCTTCTCACCATCTTGGTTACCCATTCCCACGGTCACACCCCAAGCACTAGGTTTTAATATTTTCCAACTACGACCCAAAAGAAAATATTTACATCCCAACCTCATTCAGAAAATATACAGTAAACACACCCAGTTTTGATGGAAACAAAGTTTTCATCCACTCAGACCAAAACTAAAGCCTAAGTTTGAGCAGTCTGTGCTAAATCGAGCCCTAGCCTTTCCACTCAGCCAGATTTCTCCCTACCTGCAGCCAGAGAAAGGGGCACCTCCCCTTCCATTTTCTCTCCTCTCCCATGTGGGAAGCTTTCCTTTTTAATTCATAGAAAAGTTTCCTGTCAACTAGATGATTTCCTGATTCTGAGGTGGTTTTTCATTTTTTTTAAATGCTCTGTAATTTCTTGAAAAATGCTGCCCTAGACCTATAATGCCCTGCAATTACCTCAATTTCATGTACCCCAACTTCTCATTATCTTCTATCTCTCCATGCCAATCCCTCTTGAACCCCAACTCCAACGATTCTTTGACTCTGATGGTCCTGTGCCCTTATCACCTTCCTACGCCCCAGCATTCCTACCTGTCCTTAAACAGCTTGGATTCCAGGATTATATCCTAATTCCTCTGCTGCTCTCTCCCACCACCATACTCACCTTCTTTACAGTTACATCTAACTCTGGCCTTCCTTCAGACTTGTCCCCAAGCAGCCAAACAAAAACAACCATGATAATTTTTCATTTAAATCCATAGCCACAAACTTTAAGCAGATCCTCAGTGATCCCCAGAAATCCTACAAAAGTTCCCTAGTCAATCTGCATTCCCACTATTCTGAATATCACCTTCACACGTGCACATAAATCAAAAAAATTAGACAAAAAAAAAGACACTAGAAAGTGAAAGTTCTGATGTTCTCAGCCACAATCCAACTAAAGCTCTCCTCCAACAGAGAAAATCTAATATTCTGTCTAACAAACTGTTACCAAAAAAAAAAAAAAAAGGTAATAACCATTTAAGAAGAAAAAAAAAAAAGAAAATCTGCCCCAGTACAAGGCCAAGTTCCAATACTGACATAACCATTAAAGAATAAAAGAAAAAGAGTATTTGCTCTTTAAAAGTATTTTGGGGGGCGGCACCTGTGGCTCAAAGTGTAGGGCGCCAGCCCCATATGGTTGTGGTTGTGGGTTCAAACCCAGCCCTGGTCAAATCTGCAAAAAACAAAATAAAATAAATAAATAAATAAAAGTATTTTTATTTTCTCCCTAATTTATGAAAATATTTGCTAATATTCTCTTAATTCTCTTACCAAAGTAGTCCATATACAACTATGCCCTGCCTCGCTAATCACTGACAGAGTAACAGTTTATTGTCCAAATACAATTTGTTCAGCGATGCAAATACATGTGCAATCAGGCGTGTTCAATTTGCAAGGGACCAGTCCAAAGGCATAGCCAAAAGTAGAAAGTACAGGCACCCTACTAGTGGGCCTTTTGCTGGAATAAACAGCTTTCCCCACAATTACCTCTAGATCGAATCCAAGTGTCTAATAAATGCTTTTATGTAATTCAACATAAAAATAGCGCATACACATTATAGAGTTGTTATTTGTTCTAACCAAGTCACTAATTACAACACTAACACATATAAGAGAAGAAACCCCAGAGTAAAATGGAGCATGTCTCTTCAAATTCCAGAGCCAGTACAAGTGAAGGCTAAGTATGGTAACTGCCCACAGAGATGGTAAGAAGCCTAGCCCAGAATTCCAGGTGCCACAAGAGTGCTGCCTTTGGGGAACTAGTGAAGGACTTCAAGGGTCCTTTCGATCACTTGGAAACTCAGTACTCCTCCTAAAGGGATAAAGAAAAGAAATGAATGAATTTTTTTAATGTCAGTAAGGAAATCTAAATTTAAACCCACCCAACAAACAGGCAGATCATACTCAAGAGCATGGCAAAGCTACCAGCCCTTTAGAAAACAAAGTAGAGACTTCAGCTCAGAAGCGCTTCAGGAAAAAACACAAGCACCTCTTGGACTACAGATGTGGCCAAGACGACATGCTATCCTGCCAGCCTGCTAGTTTAAACAAGACCTCCAGCATCACAGAACATGCACAGCAAACCACACCAGTCTGGTCCCGCGAACATAACAATCCTTACCTTCCCTGACTGAGGCTTTCCTCAGCACCCTAACTGTCAATCATCCTACCAAGCACTTTCTGTCATTCAGTCTGGGGACTGCTGAGGTGGTTGGCATCTCCTTCTCCTCCACCCTTCATCCACTCAAAATTCAGGACTAGATACTGTGTATATTCGAGAACATCACGCCTAGAGAGGGACACAGGGAGCAAGTAGGCCCAAGACCACAATCTATTCTGAGAAATAATTGTATAAAGCAGGGATGGCGAACACGCGGCTCCCGGCCAAAATGAATGCGGCTCTTTGCCTCTTATCATTATTTTGTATACTGTGGCTCTTTGCCAAGTTTGGATTTTGTTATGCTGCTTCTGAGGAGGGACCTCTGAGGAGAGATCTCT
>CAUYPK010090202.1:0-60126 GCA_963574355.1 Loris lydekkerianus
AAGTGCCTGGGTGGCTCATCGGTGTCCAACCACTGTCCTGAACGTTTCTTATTGTCGTAGAGAATCCACTCTTCATCACACGTGATGATCCGATCCAAAAAAGGATCGTTTTGGTTGCGCAAAAGCAATGAAGAACAAACCTCGAAATGTGACAATTTCTGCTGATCATTTAAATCGTGGGGCACCCACTTTTCGAGCTTTTTGACCTTTCCAATACATTTTAAACCATCAAAAACCACATGGGAACTGACACCCAGTTCTTCCGCCATCCCACACACCGTTTGTGATGGGTCAGTCTCCACCAGGGTCCTCAAATCCTTGTCCTGGATTACTCTAGATCGACCACTTCGGGGCTCATCTTCGAGGCTAAAATTTCCGGAACGAAATTTCGCAAACCAACGTCAAACAGTGCGTTCATTAACACTATCATTGCCAAATGCCTGGTTAATTTTTTGGGCTGTTTCGGCAGCACTTTGGTTCAATTTGAATTCATAAAGAAAAATTGGCCGAAAATTGCTTAATGACATCATATAGTAATAGGCTGAAAAGAATAAAAAACATTAAAAGTAGAAAAAAATGAACAGCATCAATGTATAGAGTACAAAATTCTCCATCGATCAGTATGTACCACGACACAGTAGAATAAATATTTATTGAGATGTGGAGCTACAAAAACACATGACATTAAAACGGACTAAACCTTTGAAACAACCTAATACTTTAGATAAATAATTTTTTTAATTGCCTTTCATTTTTTGATGTTTCAAAAAAATGAATATGTTAGTATGATAGTAAACCACAAAGATTTTAAATTATATTTTAAGTTTATACTCTCCAGTTACATACAAACTATATTATCTCAACTTAATGAACTGAATGAGTTATAAAAGTAATAATAGAGCGCCAATTCACTGACTGTGTCACGTTCTGAATATGGTTATCAATGTCTGTTATGTCTGAAAGCCTTGTCATGCTTTATTGAATATACATATGGAAGATAGTAGGCACTGTGGGGGAATAAAAAGAAATGCAAGAAATTATATCTGTCAGGTAGTGAGTTAGAATCTTGGGCTGTGGCAGCAGTGGTAGTGATGGGATAAAATGAGTAAACAAATGCTGGATATAAAAGGCAAGAATGATAAATACTACATGACTAGGATATACTTTAGGAGTATGTGCCACATGATTACAGCATAGGATAGGTTAGGTGAAATTGATGTGAAATCAGTCATGAAAGTGATAATTGACTATGAATCTTTTTATTATAAATATCTGAATTTAGTATGTCAGTGAACTGAAAAAGATTAATCATAATAGTTAATTCATGAGTAGAGCTGAGCTCTCTAATATTATACAAGTATTATGTGTCCTGGTAATCTGAGTTACTTTAATGGGACTTAAAGTAGCTATTCTTCCTTCTTGTACTAGGTAGGACATATTAATTTTTGTGCAAACAATTACAAAGGGTTCCTTTTTTTTAAATTTTTAATTGTGGTAAAATACATATAACATAAAACTTAACATTAAGCCATTTTTCTTTTTTTTTTTTTTTTAAGACAGAGCCTCAGGCTCTCACCCTGGGTAGAGTGCTGTAGCATCACAGCTCACAGTAACCTCCAACTCCTGGGCTCAAGTGATTCTCCTGCCTCTGCTTCCCAAGTAGCTGGGACTACAGGCACCTGCCATAACGCCCGGCTGTTTTTTGGTTGCAGCCGTCATTGTTGTTTGGCGGGCCTGGGCTGGATTTGAACCCACCAGCTCAGGTGTATGTGGCTGGCACCGTAGCCGCTTGAGCCACAGACGCCGAGCCATCTGAGGCATTTTTAAATATCATGCTTTCTGTCTATATGGATTTGATTTTTCTAGATGCCTCATATAAGTGGAATTTTATAATACAGTAGAACTTCTGTAAGTTGACCACCCAAGGGACTGTAACAACCTGGTCAACATAAGGAACTAGGTCTACTATACTGATACATGTGGTGCATTTCGAGTCTGTAAAAATTAGGTCACCTTAAGGAGATGGTCATTGCATGGAAGTTATAAGTTGTGGAGGTTCTTCAGTATTTGTCTTTTTGTGACCGGCTTATTTTCAATTAACTTGATGTACTCAAGGTTCTTCCATGTTGTAACGTGTATCAAGCCTTCCATCCTTTTTAAGGGTTAAATAATGTTCTGTTATATGTATATGCTGCATTTTGTTTATCCATTGATGGACACTTAGGTTGCTTCTACCCTTTTTGGCTGTTGAAAAAGTCCTGCTATGAATGAATATGTTGTACAAATATCTTTTCAAGACCCTGCTTTCAGTTCTTTAGGATACATACTGAAAAGTGGAATTGCTGGATCATATGATAATTCTATTTTTATTTTTTGAGGAACCAATATGGCTGCACCATTTTACATTCTAACCAATAGTGCATAAGGGTTCGAGTTTCTCCATGTCCTTGCCAATACTTATTCTGATTTTGTGTGACAGGGTCATATATAAATATAAAATTATGTGCTATTGGTGGGAATGTTGGATTATCTATGTTAAATACTTCATAGGAATTGAGACTCTAAGATTTTGATGCCTTTTGGAGATTCTTAATGACTTCATAAAAGTAATTTCAGGGGAGTAGTAAAGGAAAACATGACATTTTCAGGGGGTTTGGGAGTTAGTGGGTTCACCAGGAAGTGTTAGCTTCTCTAGAAAGTTTGGTCTGCTGACCACAGTTTTGTGGTAGTCTCCAGCGCTGCAAAAAATAATTCATTTTCCATCAAGTGGTAAATAGTATGTATTGAGCTCTCTTAAACAACAAAAATTACTTTTCCTGTGCTATATTTGTTTTTGCAAAGATACATAGGAATTACACACATCAGTGCTATTTACTTGGGGGTCTTTGTTTTATTTTTGTTGAAAAAAAAAAGATGGATGTTATTGTGGCTTAATATTGTGTTAAAGGTATTTGATATTCTCTGTTTTACTAAAGTGTTTATCATGTATATGAGATAATTGGTGATGGATTGCTTTGGAATATTTGGGAGTATACTTTGGGAGTCTGGGTTTGGCATAGTATTCCGCTGTGAAGACTAACCGAGACTATAGTGATTGTTATATTTTAAATCAAAATAAAAACATGTAACCCGATGAAAGAAGACATACTCAGAAGCCATGATTTTAATACCCAGATTTTGGAATTTCTCTGCAATTTACTGTGGGAACAGTGGGACAAATATTTAAAGTTGGGTTGACTTGGAAAATCAGTGGAACCAGTGGTTGCATGAGTTATTAATAAATGGATAGAATCCAGATTAGTGTTTTTCAACCTTTTTTAATCTCTTGGCATACTTGCAACACACAGTAAATTGTGTTGATTAAAAAAAAGTAAAAAAAAAAGACTATACTTACTATGATTTGAACTTCTTTTGAAAGTAATTTAATTAATGATCTTTAAAATTTTTGGTGGTACACCTAAGATGTCCTCATGGCACACTAGTTGAAAATCACTGGTCTGGACTGAGAGGTGTTAGATTAAAAATAATGATGAAACAGATGGAAGAGAAGGCAAGAGCCTTGTGAGTTGAAACAAAATAACATAAACCTAACAAGCTTCTTGTTTACTGTATTAAGTTATCTTCATTTCAATAAAATTAATACATATGACAAAATATGACAAAATATTATTGCCTTCCTAATTCAAGTGGGATTCCACTTTTTATTACTATAAAAAGCCAGGGTAAGCTTGTTTTGTAAGCTTATATTTGCTCACCAGTTTTAAGAAAAGAAAATCTAGGGCGGTGCCTGTGGCTCAGTGGGCAGGGCACCAGCCTCATATACCAAGGATGGTAGGTTCAAACCTGACCCCAGCCAAACTGCAACAAAAAAATGCCTGGGCGCTGTGGCGGGCGCCTGTAGTCCTAGCTATTCGGGAGGCTGAGGCAAAGGAATCACCTAAGCACAGGAGTTGGAGGTTGCTGTGAGCTGTGTGACGCCACGGCACTCTACCATGGGTGATAAGGTGAAACTCTGTCTCCACCAAAAAGAAAGAAAAAAAAATCCTTTGCTTTTTATTTGAGCTGCCCTCCCACAAAATGTTTACAGGGTTATTTATATTTTTTAAGTTTTTATGATTTGTCTATATTTACTATTTTTAAAGAAAGTCTCTAGTACCAAGTTTTATTTAAAAATAATGTCTCAAGATTAAGGACTACTGCTGTACCCATTCGGGAGGATTCTAAAGCTGTGTTAGGGAGATCTCCTTTGCTAGCAGTTGGTGGAACAGGGAATTGAACCCTGGCTTCTCTTACTCAAAGCTGTTTCATTGTAAAGCAGAAATGAAGTGCAAGCAGAGAAGAGAAAATAGTTTTCTTAGAATAAGAAGATATGGCCCATGTTTTAAGGGAATTTATCATTGTTCTATTAAGGATGGTATATGGATATACTACAGTAGAACCTCTTTAAGTTGATCACCTAAGGGACTGTAACAACCTGGTCAACATATGGAGGTGGTCAACATAAGGAGCTAGGCCTGCTGATAAGGTACGTACGTATGGCACGTGTCCAGTCTATGAAAATTAGGTCAACTTAAGAGAATATGTAGGAAGGTGGTCAACTGTGGTGGTTCTACTATACATAAATAATTATTATACATTGAGATATATCCTAGATCAGAAGTATACATAAAGAGCTGTGGGTAGAGATGAGGAAGCACTTTAGCAGGAAGTAAATGATGGGGCAGGAGGATTGTGCCAATATCAGTCTCAGGAAATGTTTCATCAAGATGTTTCTGTACTGAGCTTGTAGAAAGCAAGGTGTTTGCTTGGCAGGCAAATAAGGGAGTAACTGAAACATAGATTTTGACATGAATAAAGCACAGAATCATTTTGTTACCCAAAGACCTATTTACTTCAACATTATTTTTTTTATTATCAGTCCTGACTTAACTTCAAATGAGGGTTATTAATATTTAACATTTGTTGCTAGTATATTTTATACTAGCCATGTATTTCTCATAAGGTATGTCAGCAGAGTTGTACAACAGTGGGTAGTCTGAACAAAGAAAGATGAATTTTGAAAGGCAGAGTTGTGGCTGGGCACAGTGGCTCAACACCTGTAGTCCTAACACTCTTGAGAGGCTGAGGCAGGTGGATTGCTTGACCTTAGGAGTTTGAGACCAACCTGAGTAAGAGTGACACCTCATCTCTACTAAAAATAGAAAAAATAGGGCAGTGCCTGTGGCACAGTGGGTATGACGCCAGCCCCATATACCGAGGGTGGTGGGTTTGAGCCTGGCCCTAGCCAAACTGCAACAAAAATAATAGCTGGGCGTTGTGGCGTGTGCCTGTAGTCACGGCTACTCGGGAGGCTGAGGCAAGAGAATCGCCTAAGTTCCAGAGCTGGAGGTTGCTGTGAGCTGTGAGGCTACCGTGCTCTACTGAGAGCGATAATGTGAGACTCTGTCTCTAAAAATAAATAAGTAAATAAAATAGAAATAGAAAAAATAGCCAGGCAGAGTGGCTACACAAAAGGCTGAGACAAGAGGATTGATTGCTCTAGCCCAAGAATTTGAGGTTGCTGTGAGCTATGATGTCACAGTACTACTCAGAGCAGTAAGAGTGAGACTGTCTCCAAAATAAATAAATAAATAAATAAAAAGCAAAGTTGCATGTTTTGCAGTTAAAGGTGGACTTTGCAATTGTATACTTAAAAAAAACCACTTGGTTGTTGTACCTGCTTTTAACAATTATTGTGGTATGCATAGTTTTATATGTTTATAATTTAACAATAGCCAATTAAAGATAGTAGACTGGAAGTTATTACTATTTAATATTTGTTGCTAGTATATTTTATTTTTGGGGTTTAAAAGCATTTGTTTTGATTTGGTTATGCAGCTTGTATGGTAGGGTTAAATTAATAGTGTTAATATTGAGTGGTTTTTGTGATTGAGGAAAATTAAATTTTTTATCAGGTATTAAAAACCAGATTAATTTATTTGTTTAACAATTACTTATCAAACTACTCTCTCAAACCTGTTAACCTTTAAAATTCAGATGATTTCTCTAATAATTGCCTCAAATTTTTCAGAACAGTAGCAAAAGCATGATTGTGCGTTAGGTTGTCCGAATATTTTGCTACAATATAACTTTTATTTTTTTAACAATATAACTCTTAAGCATGAAGTTTGTGCTATATACAGTACAGTTTTAAGATTTATATATTCTTAAGTGCATATTTACTGAAAGTAATGTATGAAACTCAGTGTTTTTTGAATGTTACAAAATTGAGTAATTTGGGGCAGTGGTGTGGGTTTATTAACAGCATCAGCGATCTTAAACTCCAATTTTTAATTTATTTATATCCCATCTTATTCCAAAACAAAATTAAGTTAACTTAATTTCCATCTTAGTTTAATCTTTTGGTGTGTGTTCATTTCTTATTTTCTTAATTGTCCTGAATTAAAATCTGGCCAACAAATTAATACTTGTCTGTCTCATGTGTTCTTAGTTCAAAGTCTTCAGTGAATGTGAAGAGAATTAGATCTATTTTAGAAGCAGAGCTAATAAGATTTGCTGATGGGGAGGGTGAGGTAAAGGAACAAATCTAGGATGACTTCTAGGTTTTTGTTTTTGTCTTGAGTAACTGTTAAAAGGGTAGTGCTATTAAGACATGTTTGTGATGTCCATGAGACACCCAGTGGGTAGTCCAATAGACTGTTGTTTGACTCTGGAGAGATTTAACAAACTTCACACACATATTCTCAGTAGCTTCAGTCCTCGATGGACAATGAAATTGTTGCTATCCTTTTAAGAACTCAAATCTTGACACCCAAATGGGTATCTTAGAGAATAGTCATTGATTGTTACTTTTGGTGGCCTTTGAGAATCTTGTTTATTGATTTTAGGATTAGGGGAGTATAAGTTTTTGTGTTTTAAGAAATAAAGACAAATAATTTGTTTGGAACTTTATGACAAAGTGAACATTAAAGTCAGATTTTAAATCTACATCAGAAATTCTAATATATTAAAGATACTTCTATGACTTATCTGAGAAAGTTCAGTAAATCTTGAATTCACCTATTTTTTAAAAAAATTTTATTATTTTATTTTTGGAGACACAGTCTCACTATGTCGCCATTAGTAGAGTGCTGTGGCATCACAACTCATACCAACCTCAAACTCTTGGACTTAAGCGATTTTCTTGCTTCAGCCTCCCAAGTAGCTGGGACTACATGTGTCCACCACAACGCTGGGCTGTTGTTGTTGTTTGGCTGACCTGGGCTGGTTCGAACCCACTAGCTCCAGTGTATGTGGCTGACACCCTAGCCACTGAGCTATAGGCACCAAGCTGAATTTGCCTATTTTTAATGGATTTGCTTTGCATTAGATATTGGTCTATAAAGGCTATTACAATAGTCCAGTTTTATAGCCTAACGGGTAAGACAGACAAGTGTTGAAATACTTTTCATAAGTGGTACTGGAATGGTGTATTATGGACTCACTGCAGAGGGCTGAGGAATTAAGGAGGAAGATTCAAGAAAGGCTTCACAAACAAAATACCATTCTGGCCAGAATCCTCACCAGCAAAAGCAAGAATTGTGAAACTTTGATGATTAAGAGCTGAAGGAGTTGCTGGTGGTGGTGGTGGTAAGCAATTAATTCTATATGGCTGAAGCATCAAACTCCTGGTAAGAGTATTATAAAAAGAAACTAGGAAAGTAGGCAGCATTTAAAATATTTTATAATTAAACCAAGGAATTGGTAGTTTTATCTCAGAAGTGATAGACCCTTTGGAAGTAATAGACCTATTGGAGGGTTTTTATTTATTTATTTATTTATTTATTATTTAATTTATTTATCTATTTTTTGAGATAGAATCTCACAGTGTCATCATGGATAGAGTGCCGTGGCGTCACAGCTCATAACAACCTCCAACTCTTGGGCTTAAGCGATTCTAGTCCTCAGCCTCCCAAGTAGCTGGGACTACAGGCACCCACCACAACACCTGGCTATTTTTTTGTTGTTGTTGCAGTTGTCATTGTTGTTTTAGCTGGCCTGGGCCAGCTTCAAACCTGCCAGCCTTACTGTATGTGGCTGGCACCCTATCCACTGAGCTATGGGTGCTGCCATTGGAGGGTTTTTAAGTGTGAGACTAAAATGAGTTTAATAGGGGAAATAAGATGTATTCTCTTCATGTGTTTATCATTAGGATAAGAAACAGTAAGTATTGTAAAAGTACATATAAAGGTAAAAAAAATCAGAAGAGAAAAACTATTTTGGAATGAGGGGAAATCAGAAACTCTAGGAGCTAGAGGCTTAAAAGGAAAAGATAGAGAATATTTGGAGGTATTCAAATGGAATAACCACTAAGGAGCAAAGAAAAAGCATACACAAAGATATAGAAAGATGATGAACATGGGAAATTTTTCAGGTGGAATCTTGGAAAACATCTTTTTATGGTGTGGGTTTTGCCCTTTGCCCCCTTTACATACTGCTGATGTAAAATGTTACCATGTCTGTACAGTGTTGCATTGTTGGGTGTTTTATAAGCTAGAAAAGAAATTTAGAAGCGATTTGGTTTTCCCATTGCCATTGCTCAGAATCTTTCAGTTATTTTATTTAAGCCCTTTTTATTTCTTATAGCCAGTGCTTTTTATTCTTTCTTAAGACTAAACCATGGTCTCTTCCCCACCTCACCCTCCGGTTTTTTCCCCCCACTACTTGATAGCTACAATTTTCTTCTTCAAACCTAATCCTTTCTTCAGTTTCCCAGGAAAAATCCATAGTCACTTTTCTCAAAATTATATTATACTACCAACCTGTACATAAAATAGAGGAATTAAGACTTATTAAAAATTAACCTCCAGGCCGGTATTTATTTATTTACAGTGGGTCACACCTGTAATCCTAGCACTCTGGGAGACCAAGGCTGGTGGATTGCCTGAACTCAGGAGTTTGAGACCAGCCTGAGCAAGAGCAAGACACCATCTCTAAGAAAATAGCCAGATGTTTTGGTGGTCCCAGCTACTTGGGAGGCTGAGGCAAAAGGATCACTTGAGCCCAAGAGTTTTGAGGTTGCTGTGAGCTATGACAGCACTCTACCAAGGGTGACAAAGTGAGACTGTGTCTTGATTTAAAAAAAAAAAAAAAGAAAGACAGAAAGAAAGGAAATGAACTTCTGTTTCTCCATGCTAATAAATTATAGTACTCTTTCATTTAGAGCCCAGAGACCTTAATACCAGTGGTTCTTAAAGCAAGCGTGGCTACAGAAGCAGCAGAAACATCACCTGGAATTTAATAAATATGCAAAAATATGAAGGTCTACCTCAGACCTACTGAATTAGAAACCATACAGCAGTGTAGTCCTCCAGATGATCTGAAGCAAGTTTGCCATGCTGCTTTACAATACTCAATAGTTTTCAGTCACATAAATTAAAGAAAGAAGTAAATCTGAAGTAGCAAATAACATATAAAGAGTTTCAGAAGTTGTGTCAACTACTTAGCCATTTTATGTGCCAGGCTTTTTGCAGAGTGTAGGTATTTTCTCCATTTTATAGAAAATGAGACACAGAGACTGTTCATTATCATATAGCTAGAAAGCATATTAAGAATTTTAATTCAAGGTGCTATCTGTAACACTGACACTTTCTGGTAGGAAGTAAGTTCCTACTTGAAAATATTTTTTTCATGTACTTGTTAGAATTTTTTTGAGGTGAGGTTTTTTTAAGTACACAGCAAAGTTTTTATGGGCCACCTTTGTATCTCTGATGGGCACAAAAATTTCCAAGTATATTACTTTTGTAGACTTTCACTTTGATAGATTGTTTTTGATTTTAATGTTGGCTGTAGAAAGCATTCCATCTACCAGGCTTTAAGAAAACGCAATAAATAAAAATCTAAATTTAAATTAAGTATTGATTTGTGACACGGAAGTGTTCTCACTCAGGGTTCACTATATGAGAAATGTAAAGTCATTTCACATAAAGCTTTGTACATTTCTCAACATAATTTGTCATGTAAAGACAAAATGCTTGGAGTGATTGTAACAGGTATTCCAGGAGTACATTTATGTTTTATTATTAAATTCAGCCACACTTCCCTTTCCTTTGTAGTGGTGTGTTTTTTCAGTGACATTATTCATTATAAAAGTTTTGAGATACACAAAAATCAAGAAACATAAAATCCACGTGGACAAAAACAAGTGAAGCCTTCCCGGCAACACTGGTAAGCCCAAGTAAGTTAAAACTTGTATGGGTGAGTCAGGAAAGTTTCTATCAACTTTGTCTCAAAACTTTCTTAGTGACCCACCTATAAGTAATTAAGTATCTTTGTTAATATGGAGTAATGAAATCATGAACAATCTTTTCCCCTTTCCATTTACTTTTCTTTACATTCAATTTTTTGAACAGGCAATACATTTAAGTAATTCAAAAGGTATGATAAGATATAACATCTCATCTGATTTCCAAAGACACCACTGTAAAGAGTTTCTCTTTTGGAGATATTTTATGCATATGTACAAGCAAGTACAAATTCTCTTTTAATTAATTAATTAAATAAATTCTCTTTAATTCTCTGTTTCTCTTTAACACCAATAATAGTGTGTTACATACACTTACTGTATTCCTTGCTTTTTGCATTTAATACATATTTTCAAGATACTGCCATCTCACTATATAAAGAGCTTCCTCATCTATTTTTCAGCTATATCATATTTGATTGTATGAATAATATAAATCTATTTAGCTGATTCTGGGTTAATAGACTTTTTGACTGTTGGCAGTCTTTTGCTATTAGCAATACTATAATAAATAACTATGCATACATCTTTATACATGTGTGCCATGTTAACTGAAGGACAGATTGTAGAAGTCCAGTAAAATTTAACTTTTTCATCATTTTATTTTTGCTGTTTGTAATGCTGACATTTAAGCAGCTAAGAATGTTTTTATGTCTATATTTTTAAATGTCTATATCTTAAAAAATCAGAGCTCTAATACAAGATTCTTGCCTTATTCTTGTTATACTTTAAAGTAAATAATCTGAAATAATTTTACAAAAGGCATTTATTTACATATAGAATAGTAAACCTTTTGCTTCTCTTTGAAAAACTAAATTTTGTCATCACAATTTTAAGGGCCTAAAAGAGGAATATGCTTTTTTTTTTTTTTTTTTTTAAGATGAAAATGAGTAGAATCTTCTTCTGTATTGGCATAGCCAAAGTAAAGTTCTCACTTTTACGATACTACTTCCTGTAGTAATAGATTTATCAAAATATATACATGTCTTGGGAAGGAAAATGTACTAAAGTAAATGGACTGTTGGTAAGGGTATGCAGAAATTTGTACTTCAGTGAAGTGTAGTTGGAAAGGAATACTAGCACAACCCCGAAGGAGAGTAACTTGGTAATTACAAATGGATGTAACATCTTAACCCAGGAATTGTATATATCCCAACACATGTATATATTTTGATAAATCTATTACTACAGGAAGTAGTGTCGTAAAAGTGAAAACTTTACTTTGGCTTTATGCCAATATAGAACAAGATTCTACTCCTTTTCATCTTAAAAAAAAGTGTATCTTTTTAAAGGCCTCTTAAAATTGTGATAATACAATTTAGTAGTTTTTCAAAGAGAAGCAAAAGATTTACTATTCTATATGTAAATAAATGCCTTTTGTTGTAAAATTTCAGATTATTTATGTTAAAGTATATCATAACAAGAATAAGGCAAGAATCTTGTATTAGAGTTCTGTCTGAATTTTAAAAATATAGACAAAACATTCTTAGTTGCTTAAATATCAGCATTACGAGTAGCAAAAATAAAATGTTGAAAAAGTTAAATTTTACCAGACTTTTTTCATTTCGTTTGTATTTAATAATCTGTTGAATAGTAACATCAGAATGCTTTAAATATGGCTTGAAAACTGAAAGAAAGTGGGCTCCTTTGAAACTAAATTTCAGCAGTGTAGAATTTAAACAATTCACAATGCCGACTTTGAGTACTTCTGAAAGCAGGAAGTTTATTACTGATACACAGAAATATTCCAGCCCAAATAACATCCCTACTGCCATATGTGGTAAGAATTTGTCACTGACCCACAAACCGCTTCTGTAATGCAATGAATAAGCAGAATTGGTCTTTGTTGGACATTTCCAATTTGATATGAAAGAACTTTGTTTTGCAGTGTCTTATAAGTAATTATTAGCTTATGTCTTGAAGAGAGCCTGGCACATCGTGGGTGCTCATGGCTCATGCAGAGAAGGAATAAAGAAACCTGTACATAATTCTTTTAGACATGATTTTGACTTGGTCATTGGGATCCTTAAACGCGGAAATTACTTGAGTATTTTAAGGACTGAGTTAAATATTCTGACTCAGCTTATTAACGATACCTTTAAATACTTTTTTATTCTAGCCGCCTTCTTCACTGTTTATTTGAAATAAATACTAGTCAGATGTTTGCACTTAAGCTAAAAAAGAAATTATTCTTGGAGGTCAATTATAAAGGGATGGGGAAATTAAAAGCTTAGAGAAACAGGAAAATGAATTGTGAGGACTTAGGGTCAGCAAAATTCAGTGACTTTGTAAATCATTAAAATTTTGAAAATATCAATGTTTCTCTAAACTTTAATTTTTTTTTTATTTTAAGCGATTAAGAAGATTGTCTACTAAATATAGAACAGAAAAGATATATCCCACAGCCACTGGAGAAAAAGAAGAAAATGTTAAAAAGAACAGATATAAGGACATACTGCCATGTAAGTTTGAAATGACCTTGATAGAACAAACAGAAATGCTAATTAGCCTTTTGTAACCTAACTGGCTTTATTCTTTCTGAGTTTGATTGTTAAGGAGGTAGTAATTAACTTCTCTCTTAAAGTACCCTACAAGATAAATAATCTATAGCTGTTCTTCTTGTTTTTCCTCCTGATAGTAATTTCTGTTCTTATTTTCCTTTAAGCCTCACAATTGTTCTAATACTAAATTACTTTTAAATGCCAAAGATCTAAGAATCTCTTTTGTGAACCTCTGTTCAAATAAGTTATTTCATAAAAATAATACAGACAATTGAATGGATTTTATAAACTGCTAAAAATATTGATTTATCTGTTATCTAATCAGAACTTGAATTGATTGATTATGCATGGTAAAAATAAACCTTAAGATGATCCAGACACCTATATATGTACTATTCTCACCATTCTGAATATGTATATCTGAGCATGTCTTAGACTATGGGTGTCCAATCCTGGGCCCATGGGCCACATGCTGCCAGGATGGCTATAAATTCAGACCAACACAAATCATAAATTTACTTAAAATATTAAGAGTTTTTTTTTTGTTTTTTTGGGTTTTTTTGGTGGAACTCAGTTGTGTTGTTCTTCATTGTGAGCTTTGTAGACTACCATGTCATGTTGAAATGTCACATAAAATAAACATACGTACACCCTCAATATTTGTACCCTTATGCATGGCTTCAGTTTTATGGCGGTGTGCAGCTTTCAGTGTGTTATCTTCCAAGTGCAGAAGTCAAATTGATGCCATAGAATGTTACATGTGCTCATGGTGATTTGGCGAGGCAGCAATCATCAATAATATTTCAACCTACCATTGAAACGTAGGCGTTCGATGTTATTTAGAAGTCAGGTAAGCATTCTTAGTTGATTATTAAGGGTACTTCTACACCTCAGCAGTGCCTCATACATTGCTTACACTTTACAATTTGCCCTCCACCTCACCCTGCATTGGCCGCCAAAATGTAGAAGGGCACAAACCTTGCTTTCTATTTTCCTGTCAGTTAATCTTCATAATAAAAGTGAATATAGTCTCTTTTATTTATTACTACTTTTTAATCGCAGTATGGCTTCTGCAACATCTCAAAAGAAAACAGAACCCCAAAAAGAAAAATTATAGTTGAAGGAAGATTGTCCAAAGAAAAGTAGACAGATGACTACTTTTTTGTTGGGCAAATACTAAGACAGTATGCTTAATTTGTAGTGAATTTGTGGGAGTTTTCAGACTATAATTTCAAGAGGCATTATATGCAAAAACATGCTGCCCAATTCACTGTTTATGAAGGATTGTGTCGTAAGGACAAAATAGCAAAACTGAAAAACATCTGTCTTCTGAACAATAATTTTTTTTTTTAAGTTACAACTTAGTGATATTCCATTGTAAAAGCTAGATATGTGGTAGCATTTTTAGTAGTAAAAATATAAAAATAATTTACTGATGGTTAATTTATTAAGCAGTGTATGGAAAGTATGGCAGATATAATTTGCCCTGAATAAAAGGTGGATATTTCTAAAATCAGTTTGTATTACTAGCCAGGCAGATTGAAAAAATTGAAAAATGTATTGGAAGATACTTAGAGAGTAAAGCTCCTAATTTTAAATTTTGTGTTTTAGTGATGGATAATAGCACTAATACTACAAATATGGCTCAGCTTTTTAAATTTTGAGGCAGTCTCTATGTCCCCCTCAGTAGAGTCACAGCACACAGCAACCTCAAACTCTTGGGTTTAAGCAGTTCTCTTGCCTCAGCCTCCCAAGTAACTGGGACTACAGCACCTGCCACAATGCCCAACTATTTTTTGTTATAGTTGTTATTGTTGTTTAGCAGGCCCGTGCCAGGTTCAAACCTGACAGCCCCAGTGTTACGTGACCAGTGCCCTAACCATTGAGCTATGGGCGCCAAGCCAGCAGCTTGTCATTTTTATTAGTTATAATGATAATGACTGTAATGTCAATTAAGAAATGGCTTCTTTAGAGCCATTAAAAGACACAGCTAAATCAATAAATTTATGCAAAGCAGAAAAAAATATGTTAAAACTATTTTCTTTGTCCATTTTCAGCATATCTGGTATAGTTACTGTGGTGCCCCAGGGATGGTAGGTAAAAGAGAGGGACTTACAAAATTAATAGAAGAGAATGCAATTGCTACCCCAAACTCACATTTGATGAAGTATCATTGCATAGTACTAATTTATGTGCAGAAACTTTATAAATGGATAATGTCATGCAAGTTGTCCTCAAGACTGAATTTCACAAGGGCCAAGAGATTGAATCATTGCCAATTCCAGGAATTCCTTAAAGGTATTGATGTTGACTATGGTAACATCATTTACTTTAGGGGAGTAAGATGGCTAAGTTAAGGTCAAATGTTGAAAATATTTTATAATTTGGGACATATTATCAAGTTGTTTGTGATAGGAGAAACCAAATTTGTGCCGGAAGTTGATGGTGGAAACTGGTACAGTGTTATTGTTTTTAGTGGATTTAATCACTCATTGAAATGAGTTAAACATGGCTCTTTAATGTAAAAACCAATTTATCAATATAACATTTCAAACTGTAACAGCCTTCCAAATGAAACTCAAATTATGGCAGCCTCAAATGAAGGCAAACAATTTTATGTATTTTGACATATTGGCTAAACACTGTCCTGCGAACAGTGAAAAATATGCACCCTTGCTTTTCATTTGATATAAGGACTTGAAAACGATTTCAAGGTTTCTGAGATAATAATATTTAGGTGCATTTGCAATTCCATTTATAATTGACATAAATATGTTACCTGCCAATTTTCAAATGCAATGCATAGATCTGCAATCTGACATAACTTATATCTCTTTACTTAACTTCTATAGGTCCCGTCTTCTAAGAGATCAGTACCCCTTGATTCATAATCATACCTTATTGATGTCATTGCTTTTTGGCAGCACTGACATTTGTGAGCAACTATTTTTCAGAAATGATGCACTTTAAGAGTATAGTTAGAACCAAATATCTGATGAACACCTTGAGAACTCCCTTAGAATTGCATATACTTCCATCCAACCAGATAATGATGCATTAGCTTCTTCTGTTTTTCTTTTTTATTAAATCATAACTGTGAGGCTGGGCATGGTGGATCATGCCTGTAGTCCTAGCACTCTGGGAGGCTGAGATGGGCGGGTTTCCTGAGCTCACAGGTTCAAGACCAGCCTGAGACAGAGCGAGACCCCACCTCTAAAAAAATAGCCGGGATATTGTGGTGGGCACATGTGGTCCCAACTACTTAGGAGGATGAGGCAAGAGAATCACTTGAGCCTAAGAGCTCTAGGTTGCTATGAGCTATGAGGCCATGGCACTCTACCAAGGGCGACAAACTGAAATTCTATCTCCAAAAAAAAAAAAAAAATCATAACTGTATACATTAATGCGTTATGGGGTACAGTGTACTGAATTGATATACAATGTGGAAAGCTTACATCAAACTGATTAATATAACCATCACCTCACTTGTTTGTTGTGATAAGACATTTATATTCTACTCTTAATAGTTTCAAAATGTCCCATTGCATTGTGCACATTAGGTGAGATTCTACCAAATACCCTCTCTCCTCCAGACCTCTTCCCTCTTCTCCCCTCTCCCTACTCTTCCCTCTTTCTTTCCGGACTATAGTTCTGTTTATCATTCATATGAATGTACAGGTGATTATATATTGGTTTCATAATAGTATTGAGTACATTGGATACTTTTTCTTCCATTCTTGAGATACTTTACTACAAAGAATATATCTATGGTGCATCTGAGAATGGGTACAGGCGAAACTTACTAAATGCAGAATACAAATGCCTACATACAGTAACTAAGAAAATGCCATGAAGGCTACGCTGAACAGTTTGATGAGAATACTTCAAATTGTATATGAAAGCAGCACATCATACCCCTTGATTGCACTAATGTACACAGCTATGATTTAACAATAAAAATGAATAAATTAAATAAAAAAAAAAATTCTCAAATAAAAAAAAAAGAACTGGAAGTAAGAATTAAATACATATGACATGAAGACTTTAGGGTTTGTGCTCTTAAACTTAGCATAGAGGAGAGCTACATGCTACAGGCAAATATAGTTTGCAGCATATTTTACTTGAATGATGGAAATGTGGAACGAAAATAAAGGCTTTAGTGAGTGTATCTGTGTGTGTATGTGTGTATATGTGTGTTTTCATGGACAAAACCACCATAGGGTGACAAAAAAAAAAAATCTGTGGAAGCAAAAACAGATGAAGCCATGCAGGTGAAACACCACACCTTTCTCAGACTCTGAGTGAGACTGGCAATGCTGCATAATCACAGGGTCAGCAACAGCCAGGAGCAGGGACAGAGCATTCCCAGTCACTACTCAGTAGAGGTCCCAGACCCTCAGACAGGGCCAGTAGGAAATGTCTCCCCTCTAATGTTTGAAATAGAAAAAACTACTCCTACTCAACATAGAATATTTTACCTCCACTCACTAATGTGTGTGTGTGATTTTTCCCACACTGACCACTTTTCTGGCATACTCCCAGCTGGATGCCCCACAATTTAACTCAATTTTGATAATTATGAACATGGGGATAGGGTCAAATCCCACAGGTTGACGACTGAGTCCCCCAGACTGGCCCCCCCTTCAGATGCAGATAAAAATCTTGGTTTCCAACCCCTCTCCTAGATTTTCATTAATTTGTGAGAATGGTTCTTGCTTCTGTCTGTTCATGTATGTGCTTTATAATATTTTTATATCAAATGAGGCAATTTATGTAAAATATTCCCCGAGTGTACAAATAGCTCTATCAAATAAAATATATGGAAAGGGTCATGAAACACACCCTTTATAGCTGTTCAGTCACAAGTTCTGGTCCCTTCCTAAGACCTACCACTAGTATCTGGGCAGCCTTGTAGAGCTGAGCCATACAACTGGGGATCTGATCCCATGTCCAGGTACACAGTATGAAAGCCAAGTTACCTTACAAACACCCTATGAGTGTCTGATGGACAACTGCATATTGATGAGCGACCCCACATATTTCAGTGACCAGAGGTGACGTGTTCTGTGTTGAGCACTCACTGACTTACTGATCGTGAAAGTACAACTCATACACTGCCCTACTCCCTACCCCATCTCAGGAAAAGGGAAGAGGGTGAACCACAATTGAATGAGTCAACTCACTGCCCTCTGGCTTAATCCAGGCTCCAAGTGGAGGTTAGCCTGTGAGGCTGGGTATTATTTCAGCATTATGAACAGGAGTTGTGCAATTCTCAACTTCATCTGTATCTTTGCAGCAAATGATAAATTTATTAAATGACAAATAGGGGAAACCCTGTGTCACAACTTAATCATTACACACAATCACCTCAAGAATTATCTGGGTTCATTTCCTTGTGTTTCCCTCCTTCATTCTCTATAAACCTCTCATCCTCACATTCTCTCCCCTGCTCCTGCTTTTCTCTTTTCCTCTGTGTTTCCCTTGGGCTTCTGCTCCTCATTTTGTTGCCCTCTTCTGTTCTTTCTCTCCTTCTTCCTGCTATTCCTTCTTTTAACTGCTCTGCTCCATTCTGGAAACGTGTGTTACCTTTTGCAGCTCTTTCCCTCAATCTTTTGATCTTCCCAATTTTATATATTTCTGCTCCTTTCTTCCCCATCTCTGTTCCCCCGCTGTTCTCATTGTAAAATTTCCTCTTCTATGTTACATCCTCATCTCCCCACTCTCTAACACCTCAGTTGTACTTGTCACCAAGGTGCATCCTCTTCTTGTCCCAGCACCAGGATCCTCTGCCCTGACTCCCAATCATTCCAACCCTCCCACCACTCTCTGAGGTGCTTCCCCCTTTGCTGCCAGTTGCCCTATGTTGCTGTCCTTCATCTGTCAGATCTGGATTTTCTCTAAATTGCTTCAGGGACTTTTCTCCCCCTCCTAGTTTCTCAGCTCCTGCTTTCACTCTTCAACTCTCTTTGCAAATCCCTCCCACGTCCTCTTTGCAGTGTTCATGTGTCTCATTCTTCCTTACTCTGTAAGTTTTTGTATATCCTATTTTGCTCTCCAATAGGAAGCAATAGGAATAACATACCCACCTCCTAAAAAGCACACAAGAATTTGGGATGAAAGAACATTCAGTGCTACAGGACAAGCCCCAGGTCACCTCCCCCAAAACGGAATCCGAGAAAGCGGAAGCGGTGACCGAGAAGAGGCGTGGAGAATAGACCGCCTGGCGAAAGGAGGAAAGAGCAGGGGTTTTAGGACCTCTGTTTTAGGTCAGAGCTGGGGTCTGCAGAACCCCAGGACCAGGGAGAGGACGGGGTTCCTCCGGAACCGGGGCTGCCCTCCAGGGCCGACTCAAGGCCACGCCTGAGGGCCTCGAAGGGCATGAACGCCCCTCGCCGGTGAGGACTTTGAGGGGCGCTGAGAGAGTGCAGGGGTCACTGAGGGGCTTTAAGGAGGAACACGGTGCGAAAGGCGGTGTCTCTACGGCCCTGTGGCAGGAAGACCAGGGACAGGACCCTGGAAGACCAGGGACAGGACTCCGCTCACAGGAAAGCGACCCTGGACTCTCACTGGGACGTGAATTTACTCGGGGCGGAAGGAATCTTGCGGGGATTTAAGATCTCTACAGCCGCGTTTCCGAGGTATAGAAATGATGGGAACTGCGAAGGGGACAGTTAACGCAGACAATGGAAAACTCACCTGACGTAAAAGGGCCTCCACTCAGAGCCATCGGCTTCCGGGTCTGAGGGAACCTGCGCGCGCAAGACAGGGTGGGGCGGGGCCAGAGAGTGGGCGGTGTCTGGGCGGGGCCTGCGCTTCCCCCGCCCTCGCTCCCCTGGTACCCAGATTTCTGCCTTTAGAGAGTAAACTTACCTGTGAGGCTGGAGCAGCTCAGCAGCCTGGGAACTGGCATCGGGCTGGGTGCGTCAACGTCCGCTGGCGATTAAATCCTGGAACATTCCTATTAAAATTAAGTTTAGCGATTAAATTAAACACCCCAGGAGAGGCAAACTACAATGTGAATTGCAAGACCCTGCCTGGGCTGAATGTACATTTCATGCTGAGGTCCAACAGAATATAGTAGAAATCCTTTCCATTTCTATTCCCTTTCCTTTCCAGAGGGAAGGTTTCAATCCTGAGCTTCAGAAACTCTCCCAAGGACAACACTCAATTCGTGGAGGTCTCTGGCAAGTGATAGGGTAGTCAAGAAGAGCTGCTTTTTAAAAAGCAGTAACTTTTAAATATAGATGGAAATTACTTGGGTATCCTCACACCATTCTCTTACACTCTTGAGATGATGTAAACGTAAATAACTTTAAGGTGAACTTTATTCAAGAAACAAAAGGTGAATTTTGTTGACCTCATAATATCCTCACATCCATATGTTCTAAATGTACCACAAATTCATGTGCACTTAAGTACATTGTGAAAATAATTAGAAAACTTACTTTTATTTAAAAGTTGTAATATATTTTAGATTTTTCCTTGTTTTCTCTTTTTAATATTCTACCAGGAGTGGAAAACAAAGCCTGTAAAATTGTCTTCATGACACTATGGAATATACTGACCTAAGTATATTCTGCCATATTTCTAAGTGTATTGCACAGGCAGATTATTCTTTTATAAAACCCTTAAGAAAGTAAAGCTAATATGTCTGCCAGCAATAATTTTATGACAATGTTTTTAACTTAATATGTACTGGCATGTTTTTGTCTCACATCCTTAATTTTGAAAGATTTCATCCATCTTGAAGTGGTAATTATTTGATATAGTATGTTGAGATATGAAAATTACCATAAAATATCAGCAAGCAGATGTTGGCATAAATGTGGAGAAAAGGGAACATTTCTGCACTACTGGTGGGAATGCAAGCTAGTATGTCCCTTTTGGAAAGAAGTATGGAAAATACTCAGGGATCTAAAAGCAGACCTCCATTTGATCCTGCAATTCCTTTACTAGGTATATATCCAAAAGACCAAAAATCACTTTATAACAAAGATATTTGCACCAGATTGTTCATTACAGCTCAATTCATAATAGCCAAGTCATGGAAGAAGAAGCCCAAGTGCCCATCAACCCATGAATGGATTAATAAATAGTGGTATATGTATACCATGGAATATTATGCAGCCTTAAAAAAGATGGAGACTTTACCTCTTTTATGTTTATATGGATGGAGCTGGAACATATCCTACTTAGTAAAGTATCTCAAGAATGGAGGAAAAAGTATCCAATGTACTCAGTACTATTATAAAACCAATTTACAATCACTCACACTTTCATACAAAGAATAGATCACAACTATGGCCCAAGATGAAGGAGGAATGGGGAATGGGAGGGAAGGGGGAAGGTCATATGGAGGACCAGTGAATGGTGGGATCACACCTATTGTGCATATTGCAAGGGTACAAGTCGGATCTATTAAGCATAGAGCATAAATGTCTTAACACAATAATTAAGTAAACAAGGTGAGGGATATATTAACTAGTGTGATGTAAGCATTCCTAATTGCATATGAAATCAGCACATTGTACTCCATAAATGCATTAATGTATACATGATCTATCTCTTTAAGATTTAACAAAAATAAATAAGTAAATAAATTAAAATAAAATAAAATATCAGCAGGTTAAAATGGGCAGAATGTACTGCCATAGCACACAGATGAATATGAAAAGTTATATCAGCATTTTTTTAAAGTTATGATTATTGTTTTAAGAATTGGCCAGGCTAGCTTTGAATGCTTGGGCTAAAACAATCCTGCTCTCTCAGCCCCCACAAATAGCTAGGACTACAGGTGCATGCCAGTTTGACCCATACCAGCATATTTCCCTTGTTGTTTATTTATTTCTTGAGACATGGTCTTGCTCTATCTTCTGGGCTGGAGTACAGTGGTGGAATCACTGCAAACTCAAAGTCTCAAGCAGTTCTTTGTCCTCAACCTCCCACAGTGCTAGGATTACAGCCATGAGCTACTATGCCTGATCTCAGTAAATCATTAAAATTTCAAATAAAATTTTCAAGGTAAGAAGTACTTTTGTCTACTGAGTGTATATTGTAGCTTGTGCCACAAAAAGAAGAGAATACATACATTCTGACCCAGATGGAACAATAAAAAAATACTTATCTCTGTAATAATAGAAATTCAAACTCAGCTTAAAAGATATTTTATTGAACAGCATTTTAGCCGGGCGTGGTGGGGCACAACTGTAGTCCTAGCTACTTAGGAGACTTAGGCATGAGAATTTCTTGAGCCCAAAAGTTTGAAGTTGCTGTGAGCTATGATGCCACTGCACTCTATTCACAGCAACAAAGTGAGACTGTGTCTCAAAAAAAAAAAAAAAAGAGAGAGAGAGAGAAAGAAAGAAAAGGATTATTGCAATAAAAGGAATGCTCCAAAACTTAGCTCTCCAAATACCCAAGGGTTACACAGAAAACACCTTTTCTTTGGTATAGAGGAAGAAACAAGGATGGAAAGCACCAGACACCGGGCAGTGATGAGCACTTGGCATGACCTACAGCTCCCCAGGGTATGCTTTATACTAAGCCTCCTCTCAGGATGGGCTGTCATGGAAGAGAGGGTAGTCATTTCAATGACCACAGGTGGTCCAAAGTTCAGGGGCCTGGGAGAAGGAGGAAAGCCTAATTGAGGTTTGATTAAGTCAGCTTCACTAACATTTCTCATTGATCAATGGGGACAAACAATTCAATGATCTTTCCTGAGAAGAGGATGGGAATTTGGAGGGTCTGTCTCTAGATTTTACTTCTGTAAATAAGGGAGCTTTCCTTAGACTTCCTTAAGTACTGTGAGGAGATGTGATTCTTTGCAGTGAGCTTTTTCCACAAAAACAAAAAGGCAATGGGAAGAAGGGCATGGTTGTTGTTCTTTATATTTTCTTATTTCCTAGGAGTATATGGTGAAGGATGCTTCAACATATCACCAGGTATTATAACATGAAGCTATGTTATAAAATTAATACATGCTATATTTCACAAATGAAACATGAGAAAATATACAGTAATAATAATAATAGCAACAAATTTGCCCTGTCTTTGAATGGCCATGTGGTATCTGTTTGCATCACATAAATGAGACATTATTATAATTGTTAAATTATATATATTATTATATATACATATTATTGGCCGTCCATGTTGACTGATGAGGAGAAAACTGAGGGGGGGGAAGGAAAAAGAAGAACAAAAAGATATGGCTGTAAATCTCCAAAGTTAGTTGGGGTTTTGTGTAACTGTTAAATTGAAAAACCTGGAGTTATATTTAGAAAAATATTTTTCTCTTTTCCATTTTCCTGGTGATCATGGGGGAAAAATGTGTGCACAGCTGCATGAATTCTTTGGTCATAATTAGGTAATACAAACAGTAATTAAAATGTAATATCAACTTGTCAGTGAAAAATTAATCTAGGTTGACCCAATATCCCCACTGTACCAGCTGAGCCCTGCTGAACACAAGAGGGGACTTTTTTTTTTCTCTTTCAGAGAAATAAGCTCATGAGAATAATGTTTTCTTCATAAACACAAAGAAACGTCTGTTGTTTTCTGTGACCTAGGAAAGAAAGCTATGTGAATTCACAATTCAGATTTGGCATATACAGAATAAATACTGATGTAGATGAAATAGATCTCCCTTTAAAAGTCTGTGTCCACCAACTTGCTGAATAGTCTTCATCTAATCCTTCTGTGAGGACCTACTAGGGTTTAGTGCATCTAACCTAGGAAACACAAACTACAAACTCCCAAACTGCTGAAATGCAGGACATTATCCAAGAAATGACATTGATTTCATTTTAAAAATACTGGGAAAATATAACTAAAATTTTTAAAAATCCCATCCTGATCCAAAACTCCTTTCCACAGAAGTAATGAAGACAGAAAATTTTATGAATGAATAAATCAGCATTAAGCCAGAATGTGACAAGCAAGACACACAGCCTTCTAAGAAAGGAAACAGGAAGAAATGTCAGACATCCATCCAACTCCTTCTGTATCGATTTTTATTCTCAAGATAAACACTAATTAGCCTCAGGTAAGAGAAGCTGACAGCACCCTTGGTCACATGTGGTTCACTCTGACTCTATTTGGTAATTGGGGTGACCATCTACCTTGGCTGATTGGCATTATCCAGAGGGATGGGGAAACCCTAACCCACATATTGATAACAGGTGCTGGGTTTACATGTTGAAACCAAGTGCTCTCTCTGGTTAGGCTCTTATGGTCCAGAACTGAGATACAGGTGTTCCTCCCTTGATGTTGACATGTCAGGGGAACAGCCTTCAAAGTCCATCAAAAAGACACCCTCAGAGGTGGTGCCTGTGGCTCAAAGGAGTAGGGTGCCAGCCCCATATACCAGAGGTGGCAGGTTCAAATCCAGCCCTGGCCAAAAACTGCAAAAAAAAAAAAAAAAAAAAAAAAAAACGCCCTCAGTTTATTAGGCTGGCAAAAAGCTTGTGTAGTTTCTCACAACATGCATTTCATGGGACAGTCCTCATATTCATGTGTTTTCTACAATAAATGTTCTGGAAAAAGAGGAGGGAGGAAAGGGTCTTCCCTTATTTTCAAAGGAGGAATGTAACCTCTCATTTGGAAGTTGAATTTGTCCTCAGGATGCTCACGCAGAATATTTATAGACGACCTTAACATAGGCCAATAGAATATTTTAACTCAGTGGAAAAAAGTTAACTATGAAGCAAATATATTCCAAAGAGATATTTGGAATGTGGCTGGATGCCATGGCTCACTCCTGTAATCCTAGGCCTCTGGGAGGCTGAATCTGGAGAATTGCTTGAGGCCAGGATTTGGAGATCAGCCTGAGCAAAAGTAAGACCCCCATATCTAGAAAAGATAGAAAATTAGCAAGCTGTGGTGGCATGCACTTCCAGCTAAGTTGGGACAGCTGAGGACTGTCCCATGAGTCCAGGAGTTTGAGATCTCAATAAGCTATGATGCCACAGCACTCTACCCAGGAGACAGAGTGAGACTCTGTCTCAAAAAAAAAAGAAAAAAGTTTGCAAACTTGTCCCAGAAAAAGTGCTCGTTTTCATGGGCTGATGTTCAGCTACATACTTCATTGCTGAATATCACTACGGTCTCCTTCAAAGTACTCCCCTTGGGAAGCTATGCGCCGACACCAGTGCCTAGTCCACCCTTCAAAGCAATTTCGGCACTCTTTTTCTGGAATGGCCATAAGAGCTGTTGTAATATGAGGTTGGACAATTAAGTTTGCAAACTTGTCCTAGAAAAAAAGTGCTTTGAAGGATGGACTAGGTACTGGCATCAGTGCATAGCTTCCCAAGGGGAGTACTTTGAAGGCGACCTAATATATTCAGCAATGAGGCAGCACTTTTTATAGGATGAATGCAAACTTAATTGTTCAACCTTGTATATACTAATGAGGCAACTCTTCTACTCTCCTGAATGTTGGCTGGTCACCAGAAAAATGAAGCTATGATTAAAAAAAAAAAAAAAAAAAAAATGAGCTAAAACTTTCAGCCTCAGCCAACATCCTCCAGGAAGGGGAGAGAGCTGGAGGCTGAGTTAACATCAGTCATGCCCATGTGATGACGTCCATAAAAATCTCTGTACCATGGAGTTAGGAGAACTTCCAAATGCTGAACACACGGATGCGCATGGTGAGTGGGGCACCCAGTAAAGCTTCAACCAGTCTTGCCCTGTGAGCCTCGTCATCTGGGTGTTCATCTGTATCCACTCAAATGTCCCTTATTATAAACCACAGACACAGAAAGTTTTCACTAAGAGCTGTGAGCCAGCCTAGCAAATAATCACACCTGAGCAAGACTTCAAGGAACCTCCAACTTACAGCTGGTTGATCGGAAGGAGAGGTGACAACCTACTACTTGTGAGTGGAGTATGACATGGGGAGCAGCCTTGGGGACTCTAACTCCAGGTAGACAAAGTCAGAAATGAAGTACAGGAAACCCCTTGATGGCCACTGAAAACTGGTTCTTGGTGGGTAGAAACCCAACATATTTTGATGACCAGAAGAGAGATATTCTGTGTTGAGTGGTAGGTGAGAACAGGAAAAGCTTTTTGGCTTTGTCTTATCTCAAACTGACCAGAACACAGAGACAGCTCCATACAGTCCTCTAGCCCAGATGCAAAGAAAGAGCATCCACTGTTCTCCCACATCCTGATTAGCTCATACAAGTATAGGAGATGGGGTGGCACCTGAAGAGGTCAAGGCATCAGGTCTACAGAGATCTCAGGTCTCATCTCTATGGACAGACAACTGAGCACTACATGAAAACAAACACAGAAGGACACACCACAGGAGAAAGAGACCCCTTGGAAATTGCCCTCCCTGTGTCACACACAGTCAGGAAGGAAAAGAGTTCCCAGAAGCCAAATAGATGACAAGTTGTTGTCCAATAGAACAAGGACTTTGCCTTGTTATGTTTAAGCTGCACTGTAGCACTACTGGAGGGCAAAGTGAAAACTATGACATGGCTAAAGAACAGTGTGATAATAAGAGGGGGCAAAGATTTCTTACAGTTCATAGGATTTAAACTTTGGTTTAGTCACAGAACTCCCCCATTTCCAGGTAGTTTCCCAAATAATGTTGAATACTGTACCTTCCACTGTGACCACCTAAGCTCTTACCCAAGTTCACACCTTTGATCCTTTCCCCCATATTTGGGTTTCTTGATGTTTTTACTTTGTGCTCCACAGTCCAGGGCTTGTTCCCTTACTCCAACATGGAGGGAACGCTCAGGTCAGAAAGTAAGATCTCTGGTTATAAAAACAAAAACAAATCAAGAAGTGCAATGCTTTTCTAAAATCTAAATCCTAGGTTTAGCAAAGAGAAAGGACATTACAAACAGATCATGAAAAATATTTCAAAACTCCGGCTCAGCGCCTGTGACTCAAGTGGCTAAGACACCAGCCACATACACCTGAGCTGGCGGGTTCGAATCCAGCCCTGGCCTGCCAAACAACAATGACGGCTGCAACCAAAAGATAGCTGGGCATTGTGGCAGGCACCTGTAGTCCCAGCTACTTGGGAGACAGAGGCAGGAGAATCGCTTGAGCTCATGAGTTCATGGTTGCTGTGAGCTGTAATGCCACAGCACTCTACCCAGGGCGACAGCTTGAGGCTCTGTCTCCAAAAATATATATATTTTTCACAAATCCATCCACAGATGGTAGCCTACTGAAAGTGTAGGGAACACTGTGCTATGCAAACATCTAGTTCTCTTCCAACAACTACTGAATCAAAGGCACAAGGGTACAAACCACGGAACTGGACATTGTAAAAGGCTGTCATAAGGTGTTTTGCATATGTGAGCTGTGGTACTACAAAATGATGTGTCATGAAGGGGGCACAACAGCTGAAGAAAGGGTACACTGAAAGTCCACTCTGAGTGAATAAGGCTTCCATCTCAGTCAAGCTATTCGGGGGCTCCCACAGGGCACAGAAGAGAAAATACAAAGACACACAGGCAGAGCCCAGCTGTGAGAGCCACGTTATCCTCACCCAGGGAGACCAGGGTCCTGTAGTTCTCCAACATCACAGCCCTGTACAAAGCCCTCTGAGCAGGGTCCAGGCACTGGCACTCCTCCTGAGAGAACTCTATGGCCACATCCCATATTTGACCAACAACTGATGGGGAGAAATCCTCTTTTGACACAAAATGAGAAGATAGTTTTATAAATTGATTCACCCAGCTGCTTGGGAGGCTAAGGCAAGAAAATCGCCTAAGCCCAAGAGCTGGAGGTTGCTGTGAGCTGTGACACCACAGCACTCTACCGAGGGCGACAAAGTGAGACTCTGTCTATAAAACAAATAAATAAATAAAAATAAATAAAAAATAAAGTGATTCAACTGCAATGAGTATTCTGACAGATGCGTGTTAAGATATCTTTGAGGTCATTTGCATCCGTAATAGTGTTTTACTATGCTTTTCCATAGGAAGTTGCAATATTCACTAAATCAATGTGGATCTTCTCGTTTCTCTCAAATAAAAAAATCAGCACAGGCTTGTGTCTTTTCTCTATAGAGGTGTCAGATAGTCTAATATTTACCTGAGCCAGAGTATAAATGGTGTTTTCAGCATGACTATGTCCATTATAGCTTTTTTTTAAAAGATCAGAATCTAAAAACCATGATGATGACAGCAACAGCCATGCCAAAAGTTTTCAGACACTTCTCATATGTTAGGCATTTTTCTAAACACTTTACATGGACTACATGCTATAGCCTGTAAGAAAAAGATCTATTCCTGTCTTATTGGGGACATAGCTGTGTCTCAGACACTTAAGAAAAAAACACCCTTGAAGTCAATGGCTAAAAAATGACAGAGTAAGCACTGTTCCTGGGTGTCTGGGCATTTGAATCAGACCTAATGGATCAAATATTTAAGGAGTAGATAAGCCTAAAAAGTGAACTGACAGAAAATTACCTAATTGAGAAAATTTGAAACAAGTTCAAGAATAAAAACATACAACTTCATAAAAAGCCATTATGTACACATTCATACAAGTATGCTGCCTATTCAGTGCTGCTCTCACTAATATCAAATCATTAACATGATAACATAGAACAATTTTAAGGCCGTTGCAAATATTTAAGATAAAAATTTGCAACTGTTAAAAAATGCAAAATGTATATGACATGATGATGTGTCATTGATAAGAACCATAGGCTTACTGATCCATGCCCACGTTGACACACACACACATCACATGTACACACTCACACGTGTATACACATACATGCTTATGTACATCCACTCAAATAACAAGACATATTGCTGTGCAAAGACAGCCCTCTGCTGCCCACTGAGCCAGAAGTTTTCAGGGACAAAAATATTCTACAGAAAGACCAAGTACAGATTTTCTGACCATTTCTTCAGAACCTGCCCTCCCCCGCCCAGGGAAGCCCAGACATGCTGTAGCAGTAGGAGGCTGGGCTAGACTGAGCTCTTGTCTGGGGCACAGCTGATAAGACCCAATTTGGAGCATAGCCCCCATCACCTTTATGTGGATCACAGGGTGTACTCAGCCCACCCAGATGTAGAATACAGAGCCTTAATCCAAAATGCTGGATACAGGACAGTGTAGAATCCCCTTCTCTATAGGGAATACAGTCCAAGACCCCCAATAGATATAATTGAGTGCCCAGATAGTACTGAATCTCATGTACTATGTATGTTGAAGAAATATCAATATAATTTTGAAAAGAAAAAGAAAATAGGTTGGATGTAGTAGTTCACGCCTATAATTCTAGCACTCTGGAAGGCCAAGGCAGGTAGGTTGCTTGAGCTCAGGAGTTTGAAACCAGCTTGAGCAAGAGGGAGACACCATCTCCACTAAAAATAGAAAAGTTAGACAGGTGCGGTGGCAGGTGCCTGTAGTTCCAGCTACTTCAGTGTTTGCAGCAAGAGGATCAATTGAGCCCAGGAGGTTGCTGTGAGCTATGTAGTAGAAAATCAGACAGAAAAGATGTCCCTTAAGAGGATACCCTTTCCAGAATGTACCATGTTACCCCATGACTTCCATATGCAGCTGGTCTAATTCTTCTCTACAGAGAGCTGGTAGTGCACCCAGAACAGGCCCTGTTGCTCCTTCTCTAACCTATGTCTGGGTGAGAAGCCCTTCCCAGGACTGGCCAAATGGAGCCTCTTCACAAGCTCATGTCACTGGTCACAGTGAGATGGGATCTCAGTGCAGGTAACAGGCACTAAGAGGAGGCAGGGGTGATTGTGAGCAAACATGACTCTGCAGAGCCAGAGAAGATCAGCAAAGTCCAGTGCCCAGCCTTTCAGAAAGGAGGGAGACTCTGAACAACCCACCGAAAACATCGCTGTACCTGAGTAAGCCATAATGCCCAGCCCCAGAAGAACCACTTTTGATAGATGTCTCGCCTTGACGACAAAATTTCCCAACAGCTTCAAATAGGAGCAGTTCAGGAGGATGTGACTGAAAGCTTAACCCAAGCTCATTTATAATAGACTTCTTTCTAGCAACACTTGTATCACGTTGGTGTCTACCACCAGTAAAATTTTCCATGTTGTCTTTTTGTTCATCATCTCGCCACTAAAACTCAATGTCATAGATACTTTTCTCAATTTCTCTGAAGCAAAAATCTCCTCTGGGATGGCATTCATGTCTTTCCAACATCAGTGTGGAATACTCATGAGGTATCTTTCCCAGTTGGAAGTAATACCTTAATCACATATTTATCTACAAGATATAAAACCCCATAAGTTTAAAGGGGCAGAACAAGATGGCAGACTAGGGACAGCTTCTTTGCAGGAGTGTGTGGTGAGATTGGAGAGAAAAAGACTCCAGACACCTCTAGCTTGTGGGCTCTCCCCAGAAACAACCCTGAGGAGGCACAGGGAGGCAACAGGAGACTGCAGGACCCTAAGAGAAGGATGAAAGCAATGGAGAAGCAGCAAGAACCTGCATACAAGGCAGAGGCCAGCCACTCATAAAGGCAGCAGTGGCAGCAGTGGCATCGGTTTATAGACAGAGAATGCTTGCCCTGCCCATTTTTTTATTTATTATTTATTTATTTATTTATTTATTTACTGGACCTGGGCAGAAGTTGAGTTACCTTGGGAGAGCTAGGGCAAGCGAGTGAGCGAATGATTTTGAATAGCACTCAGGGCCCAGGACTAAGACAGTGGGTAGAGCAGAGCTTTCATTGTTTGGCTGCAGGCCCAGTGCAGCCATTGTGGGGAAGCTGCCTTGTAGGGTCGACTCTCGGGGTCCTAGTGCAAGGCCGCTTCTGGTACACCTGATAAGCAAGGCAGCCACTCCTGGGGAGATCTGAGAGACACACGCTTTCTTGGGAAAGCTATTGCATAGCCAAAGGACATGGTTTGGAAAAATCAAAGTGTGTCTATTAAGCAGGATGAGGAGAGCTTCATGCTCCCAACCCTATAAGGAGCAATGTCTACAAATCAGGAGCATTTGTATATACCAATAACAGCCAAGTTGAGAAGCTAATCAAGGACACAATTTCCTTCACAGGAGCTTCAAATAAAACGAAAGACTTAGGAATATACCTAACAGAAAAGGTGAAAGATCTTTTTAAAGATAATTATAGGGCGGCACCTGTGGTTCAGTGGGTAGGGTGCTGGCCCCATATACCAAGGGTGGCGGGTTCGAACCCAGCCCCGGCCAAACTGTCAAAAAAATAGCCAGGTGTTGTGGCAGGCACCTATAGTCCAGCTCCTTCGGAGGCTGAGGCAAGAGAATCACCTAAGCCTAGGAATTGGAGGTTGCTGTGAGTTGTGCTGCCATAGCACTCTACCAAGGATGACAAAGTGAGACTCTGTCTCAAAAAAAAAAAATAATAATAATAATAATTATAAAACCCTAAGAAAAGAAATAGCAGAAGACACTGACAAATGGAAGAACATACCATGCTCTTGGCTGGAAGAATCAACATTTTTAAAATGTCCATACCTAAAGCTATCTACAGATTCAATGCAATCCCCATTAAAATACCAACATCATATTTTGAAGAACTGGAAAAAATAGTACTTCATTTTGTATGGAACCAGGAAAAAACTCATATAGGTAAGGCTATTCTTAGTAATAAAAACAAAGACAGAGGCATCACCCTACCAGACATCAGGCTCTATTTCAAGTCCATCATGATCAAAACTGCATGGTATTGGCTCAAAAATAGAGATATGACATATAGAACAGAATAGAAAAACAAGAGGTGAAACCAGTCTCTACTTTCCATCTGATCCTTAATAAACCAAACAAAAAGTGGGGAAAAGAATTCCTATTCAACAAATGGTGCTGGGAGAACTGGATAACCACATGTAAAAGACTGAAATTCAACCCCAACCTTTCACAACTTACAAAAATTGACTCAAGATAGATAAAAGTCTAAAACCTAAGACATGAAACAATAAAAATTATAGAAGAAAGTGTGTGGAAAACTCTTGATAATGTTGGACCGGGGAACAATTTTATGACAAATACTTCAGTGGCCATTGCAACAACAATAAAAATTAACAAATAAGACTTAATTAAGCTGAAAAACTTCTGCATAGCTAAGGACACAACAAGTAAAGAATAAAGACAACCTTCAGAATGGGAAAAGATTTGCAGGGTATGAATCTGACAAAGGGTTGATAATTAAAATCTACAGAGAACTCAAATTAACCTACAAAAGAAGAGTAAACAATCCCATCTACCTCTGGGCAAGAGATATGAACAGAACCTTCTCTGATGAAGACAGACCAATGGCTAACAAATATTTGAAAAATGCTTATTGTCCCTGATTATCAGAGAAATGCAAATCAAAACCACCCTGAGATATCACGTAACCCCAGAGAGTCCATATCACAAAGTCTCAAAGCTGCAGATGCTGGCATAGATGTGGAGAGAAGGGAGTACTTTTATACTGCTGGTGGGACTGCAAAGTAATACAACCTTTTTTTTTTTTTTTTTTTAAGACAGTCTCACTATGTCACTCTCAGTAGAGTGCTGTGGTATCACGGCTCACAGTAACCTCAAACTCTTGGGCTTAAGCGATTCTCTTGCCTCATCCTCCCAAGTAGCTGGCACTACAGGGGCCCAACACAACGCCCGGCTATTAATTCAACCCTTTTGGAAATAAATATGAATAATCCTCAGAGAACTAAAATTAGATCTCCCATTTGATCCTGCAATCCCATTACTACGCATCTACCCAGAAGAAAAAAAAATCCTTTTATCATAAGGACATTTGCACTAGACTGTTTATTACAGCTCAATTCACAATCACCAAAATATGGAAACAAGCCCACCAACCCAGCAATGGATTAACAAGCTGTGGTATATGTACACCATGGAATACTATTTCAGACAAAAAAGATGGAGACTTTACATCTTTTGTATTAATCTGGATAGAGTTGGAACACATTCTTCTTAGTAAAGCATCATTCCATAAACCATTCAGAGCCTCACTTCATTTTCAGTGCCTTTAACTACATCTTCAATTTGTTTCTCCACCAAAGAAGATAAACTACAACAGACAAAATCTGAAACCATCTCAAATCTACTTTGTCCAAACATTTCATTTGATGACCAGTGAAGACTCTCCTATTATAGAATATTATCCACCTGATTTTAAAACTGACCTAAATGGGAAACAACAGGAATGGGAAGCTGTGGTATTAATACCTTTTATTGATGAGAAACGATTGTTGGAAGCCATAGAGGCATGTAACCACTCCCTCAAAAAGGAAGAGAAGAAAAGAAATCAACATAGTGAATGCCTAATGTGCTGGTATGATGGAGATACAGAGTTCACCTATCATTCTCCATGGCCAGAAAAGTTCCCTGCTATAGAACGATGTTGTACAAGGTACAAAATAATATCATTAGATGCTTGGCGTGTGGACATAAACAAGAACAAAATAACCAAGGTTGACCAGAAGGCATTATATTTCTGTGGATTTCCTACTCTGAAAAACATCAAACACAAATTTTTTTTAAAGAAAAGTGGTGTTCAAGTATTCCAGCAAAGTAGTCGTGGAGAAAACATGATGTTAGAAATCTTAATGAATGCAGAATCAGATGAACTTAGTATAGAAAATGTAGCTTCATCAGTGCTTGGAAAATCTGTCTTTGTTAATTGGCCTCACCTTGAAGAAGCTAGAGTTGTGGCAGTATCAGATGGAGAAACAAAGTTTTTCTTGGAAGAACCTTCTGGAACACAGAAGCTTTATTTGGGAAGAAATGCTCCACCATCTAAAGTGATCCATCTTGGAGATAAAGAACAATCTAACTGGACAAAAGAAGTACAAGGAATTTCAGAACACTACCTAAGAAGAAAAGGAATAATAATAAATGAAACATCAAAAAAAAAAAAAAAAAAAAATGGAGAACCAAGAATCAAATGTAATCAATTCTAATATGAAGGCAATAGATGATCTACTACAAGGTGGGGGTAGGGAAATGAGGGATTGGGGAGAGATGGGAAGAGGGGAAGGATGGGGGGTCAGGATGTATGGCACACCTCCTGTGAGCAGGACACAATTACAAGAGGGACTTTACCTAATAAATACAATCAGTGTAACCTAATTCTTTGTACCCTCAATGAATCCCAAACAATAAAAAAAGAAAAAAAAAATCTGTAAGTTTCTTATTTACTACAGAGAGTAAGTAAAAATTTAATACTGAATGTATAATATTACACAACAGGCAATATTTTAAACTTCCTAACTATAATCATCAATGTTTAAGAACATGAAAGGAATATAATTTTTAATAGTCTTTACATGTACTTCAAATTAATTCTAGGGAAACCTAGTTTCCAACATCTTGGCCAAATATTAACATTGCACAAATATACATAAGCCTAAAATAAACAGCATTTTCTTCCACCATGACCCCAAAGTACAAAAAATTTTTAGAAACATGATGCTGTTTCATAAATGAAGAGAAAAAATATACTATACACTTACAACATATTTAGTGATCTCAAATAAATGCTAAAAGACCATGCAATTTTGCTATGCCAAAACAATGAAAAGTATTAGAAAAGTTACATGAGAAAATTTAAAAACAAGATATGACATGAAGGGTGCTACTGTATAATTAGTAAACAGATGTCTGTGTGAATAAACATATACACTCCTAAAAAATTAATATATTTGGCTTCATAATTATCACCTGTGGAAAATAAGTTCCCTCGTAGAAAAAAGAATAAGTAAACACAACAAAGGGGAATGGCTTGTACTGAAAGGTAATGCTAGTAGCTAGCTGAAACATGCAGAACCATTCTCTGGCAGTGACATGGAAGAGGTCACTGGAAGAGGCCCATGGAAGAGGTCATCAGCAACCAAGCTGCAGAGAAGAGCTTAAGAACAATAGGACAGCACCTGGAGGTAGTTTGATGAGGACAAGGTAAACATTACACATATGAAGTTAAGATGGAAAGAAAAAGAAGGAATCCAGTTATGGTGGCTTACACCTGTAATCCTAGCACTCTGGAAGGCTGAGGCATGTGTGGATCCCTTGAGCTTGGGAGTTCAAGAGCAGCCTGAGCAAGTGCATGACCCCGCCTCTACTAAAAATAGAAAAACTAGCCGGATGTCATGGCAGACGCCTGTAGTCCCAGCTACTCTGGAGGCTGAGGCAAGAGGATAGCTTGAGCCCAAGAGTTTGAGGTTGCTGTGTGCTAAAATGATGCCATGGCACTCTACCCAGGGTGACAGAGTGAGACTCTGTCTCAAAAAAAGAAAAACAAAGAAGAATTAGTCCCACCTCACTCCAGCTTCTATTCTATAGTGTGTGGGCTCTGGTGACATGATTGGCTTCCATTTAGCGTGTCTAATTAGTATTTTTTAAAGGACTGATTTACACGGCTTCTGTTGGACAATACTACACATGGAAGACATTTCTCAGTCAGGTATGACATCATTGCCATGGTGCAATCAGGTTGAAAGGACACCAACACCGCACAGGAAGTGGGTTCAAATACACCAATTCTCCTCAAACTTTTTTTTTTTTTTTTTTTTTGAGAGAGAGAGAGAGAGAGAAGGAGAGAGAAGAATCTCACTCTGTTGCCCAAGCTAGAGTGCCATGGTGTCAACCTAGCTCACAGCAACCTCAAACTCCTGGGTCCAAGTGATCCTGAGCTTTGGCCTCCCACTGTGCTAGGATTATAGGCACAAGGCTATCAAAGTATTCATAGTGTAGTTGAAAGGACAAACAACACTGCTAGTAAATCATCTGACACAAAAGCACTGCTGTACACAATGCTGTGCTGGCCTCAGTGTCTGTTTCTTGCTTGACCATCTGGAGGTTAACTTGATTTTTAAGAGCTTGTTTGGTAGGATTGGAAAAATACTGAACAAACAGAAAAGGGGATGTAGGCCCCTCAGCATCTGCCAGAGGGTGTTCCAAGAAGTCAGGTAAAACCAGTCTAACAGAAAAAAAAGTCTCTGGAAAACAACCACTTCTGTTATCATTTCAAAATGACACCTGCTCTACTCTTTATAACTAAGATAAAAGCCCAAACTACTTATCCTTTGGGCTAGAATTTCTTCTTCCTTTCATGTCATGCCCTTTCCTCACATGGAAAGTAAAATAAACTCCTTGTTTTAAAATCTATCTTGGTTGGATGTGGTGGCTCACACCTGTAATCCTAGCACTCTGGGAGGCCAAGGTTGGCAGATCTCTTGAGCTCAGGAGTTTGACACCAGCCTGAGCAAGAGTGAGACCCCATCCTTAAAAAATAGAAAAATTACCTAAGTGTGGTGGCAGGTGCCTGCTATCCTCAATGAATCCCCAACAATAAAAAAAAAAAAAAAATTTAAAAAGAGTGTCATTTAAATATAAGAACAATGTACTGAAAACCATCTTCCCTGTTTGTTAGCTCTTATTGAACACAAACATATATACTACATTTCCACTAGCCAATATATCATGGCAGCTGCTTTAGGAAAACACTCTTCAAACCTTGCTTTCTTCTAACTTCACAATAGTTCAACATAGAAGAAAACTTCTGTGACCAAATGTGAGACTGTTTCTCACAAGCCAAGCAGCAGACCCCAGCTGGGCAGCCTCTAGTTCAACTCCCACACTATCTACCTAGTGGCAGGGTCAGGTCCCACAGGCGGAGGGCTCAGTCCCCAAGATTGACCCCTACCTGCCATTAGTCACAAGTCTGGGCTTCTGGAACTTCTGACTGACTGGCTTCAAACTGGGATTTCTGCTGCCCCCTCTGTGGGGTTGATCAATTTGCTAGAGCAGCTCCAAGAACTCAGTGAAACACTTGCTCACATGTATATGTTCATAACAAAGGATATCTTAGAGGATACAAACAGTCAGGTGAAGATATACACAGGGCAAGATCTGAAAGGGTCCAGAGGGCAGGAGTTTTTGTCCCCAGAGTTGGAAAGTGCCACCCTCTGGCACATGAATGAGTTATTGTTCACTTTCCTGTCCACCTCCACATATTCAGCTCTCTGGAAGTTCTCTAAACCCAATCCTTTTGTCCTTTTATGGAGACTTCATTGGTTACATATGACTGAAGCACAGACAACTGTGTCAAAATGTGGTTGGACAAAGAAGCATGTCATCTAAACCCAGATCGGATTCTTTGTGGCGTCTCTGTGCAGCATCTGTTCCTCCAGAGTATGGGGCAAGACCCTGTCTCATCCACAATCAGATTAGAGTCCTGCCTTGGGCACGTGGAAGGAGGACAAGAGAAGGCCAAAGAAAGACTCTGTTTCCCAAGGTTGCTCCTGTGCCCTAAAATGCCCCAACATTATTACAAGGACTGTGGGAACTGTGGCTAAAAACCAATATATACAGGGTGGCCATAAAGTTGGTGTGAAATTTGAACTTTATGGCCACCCTGTATAGTATATATATCAGGACACCACAGCACCTAATGAAAATACATTTCCAGAACTATGCAAACAAATTATAAAATCGTACTGAAGTGGTGATGTCAGTAAGATAGAAGACTAGGAAGCCCCAGACATGGAGACGTGGATTAATAACAACACGCAGTTGAATTGCCTTTGAGAGAAATCGAGAAATCTCTTAAGAGGTTGGAACCCCTAATGGATGGAAACCCAGGGAGATCATTGGAGAAACCTTCTCACCCCAGAATGATGTGGTGTCATTTTCAGGAAAGCCCCAATTCCTGATTTCTCTGAGGGGCAGGAAAGTATGGGAACTTGCATCCAACGTTCTGATTTTCAGGGGACTATTGGAGGGACGAGTTTCCATCTTGGTGGAAAACAAGCACTGAAAGTACAAGGCACCGAATGGGGAGCCCTTGAGAATAAAGGCCTTCAGCATAACCAGTGTCTGCACTAACACGAACAAGACACTAGGGGGAGATCCAGGCGGCAAGTTTATTATAAGCACGGGGGAGAGGGGTTGGGGGCTGCAAACCTAGACTGTCCAACAGGCAGCACAAGAACTGCTGAGTAGAAAATGGCAAAATATCTTTAAGCGGTTCTCAACCATAAAAAGGGTCGCGATCCCTTTTTAACAATGAAAGTACATTGCCGCATTAGGAAGGCTGAGAACCACTGATAGATTATAAGCAGAAGCCTGGAGAGGACGTATCCTCAAAAAAGTCTTGAGAGATCCCTAGAATCTCTAGTCGGGCTATATGAAGAGTTTCCTCCTTGAATAATGCCAGACACTGAAACGTGAAATAAGCAACTGATTTGTGAAGGGCTGAAATTCCAAGGAGAAGATAACGACATCCATAAAATAAAAGGAAACATAACCCATACATAGGACCGAATTGAATCGCCACCAAATGACACTCAGGAAATGAAGATTCTGAATTACCACTCAAAAAATTGAAAATAAGAGTCATAAGGATGCTTAATGAAGTAAGACAGCACATGTGGACAAGTTCAGGAAATCAGTAAATCAATGTATAAACAAAATGAGATTATCAACAGAAATAGACACTGTAGAACCGAAGCAGGGACTCATGCCTGTAATGCCAGCACTCTGGGAGGCCGGGGGTTGGGGGGTGGATCTCTTGAGCTCAGGAGTTTGAGAGCAGCCTGAACAAGAGCGAGACCCTTCTCTACTAAAAATAGAAAAAATTAACTGGATGTCAAGGTGGGCACCTGTAGTCCCAGCTACTGAGGAGGCTGAGGCAAGAGGATCACTTGAGCCCAGGAGTTCTGAGGTTGCTGTGAGTTATGATGCCAAGCACTCTACCCAGGATACAGAGTGGGTGTCCAGAAGAGTGGGAGAGGAGAGGCAAGGGGAGAGAACTCTAGATAAGAGACAGAAGAGAAATTCTTGAGCTGAAAAATAGTAACTGAATGGGAAAACTACAAACCACACTGGTGGGTCTCTAGAGTGGATTTGTCCAGGTAGAAGGAATGAACACTAAGGAAATCTGGGACACTATCACATGCATCACCTACATGTCACAGTAATAAAAAGTATGACAGGCAACTTTAATCACATGGGTCCTACACATAAGATGAGTCTGGGGAAGGGTGGGGGTGAGTGTGCAATGGCTCCAGTGAAGGAACCCTATAGGGTCATGGCTACATTCTGGAACTGGCAACTGGAGCAGCTTATTTAATTAAAGAAGGACCTGAGTAGTCTGTGTAGCTACTGGAAATGGGAAGGTGAAACACAGACTCCCTAATACACACTAGAGGTGAATTCTTTTTTTTTTTTTTTTTTAACTTTTATTTTATTTATGTGGTTATCCTTGAGTAGTCTATCCCTAAAACAGAAAGTAAAAGAGGAAAAGGAACCACACAGAAGACTCAAGCACAGCTTTTCAGGGGGGATTGATAATTCCACATAACCAGGTCCATATTTCTATCATAATCTGATAGCAGATCTCATTATCAGATCACATATCCAATGCACTATCGTAACTAAGTGAAAGACCCATCTCTTGAAACAGAGGAACCAATAACGAGTCCATGCTGGTAAACGTGTGTCTTTAGAGCATGAAGGAGACACCAAAAAGAATGAGACCACATCATGCTTTTTGACTTTTTACAGATTCCTCCTTGGGAATTGTTAGTTCCCATTAACCCAGCTTCTCTGAAACTGTCCCAGAAATATTAATATGTGTTGCATGGGACCAAAAAGAAAGTCCAGTGTGCAATAAGTTTGGGAAATGTTGCATACATATTGTTACAAAATCCTACTGTAAAAGAATCTGTTCAATTTTATTTAAATTGCTAGTTCTTGGGCAGCACCTGTGACTCAGTGAGTAGGGCACCAGCCTCATATACCGAGGGTGGTGGGCTCAAACCCAGTAGAGGTGAATTCTTAACTCATATCTCTTTGAAATAAATTTGGGTGACATTTATTTTTTTCTTTTTGTATGTGTTAAAAAGGAACTTTACTGGATGCTGGGGGTTCAGATGAGATCCATGATTTATTTTATTTATTATTTTTTATTCTCACTTCATTGCCCTCAGTAGAGTGCTATGGTGTCATAGCTCACAGCAACTTCAAATTCTTGGGCTCAAGAGAGTCTCTTGCTTCAGCCTTCCAAGTAGGTGGGATTATAGGCACCTGCCACAATGCCCAACTCTTTTTAGAGACAGGGTCCTACTCTTGCTCAGGCTGGTCTCAAACTCCTGAGCTCAAGCAATCCACCATCTGGGCCTCCCAGAGTGCTAGGATTATACGTGTGAGCCACCCTGCCCTGCTACAGATATGGTTTAGAGTTTTCCCCATCCCTTTGGATAAAGCCAATTATCTAACATAGATTTTCACCCCAATTACCAAATAGAGTCAAGATGAACTGTGTGTTTCCAAGCATGCCATCAAGTCCTCCTACGTAGGGCTAATTAGTGTTTATTGTGACAGCAAATACATAATAGGCTGAAACCTTAAAAATCTGCATCTGTCTTATAAGGTACATAGAGGATAAGTCAAACTTGTGATTGAGGACATATCTGTTTTTATTTATTAGGAAAACAAATACGTTCATGTTGTTCCCTTGAAAAAAATTTTTGAAGCAACAAACTCCCTATATAGGAAATAGATTCATGACTTTCAGATATGACTAGCTCATCCTCTGCTGTTCTGAGTTTAAGGAAAAGCTCCACAATCAACTTAGCTCTTTGCTTTGGATTATAGAAATCCGTGCTAAAAGTTTTTCTCTTGTCAACATAGCTATTTAGCAATACTGTATAATTATAGGCGTCTATAATTATACATCTTGTAAACATCCTCAAATCTATCCCAGATAATGCATCTTTTAGAAATATGCCAAGGCCGTGCACTGTGGCTTATGCCTGTAACCCTAACACTCTAGGAGGCTGAGGCAGGAGGATCACTAGAGCTCAGTAGTTCGAGGTTGCAGTGAGTTATGATCCTGCCACTGCACTCTGGTCCAGGTAACAGCAAGTGAAATCATATACAGGAAGGAAAAGAAGAGAAGAGAGGAGAGGAGAGGAGAAAGGGGGGAGGGGAGGGGAGGGGAGGATAGAGGAGAGTGGAGGAGAGAAGTTGGGTTAGGGCACAATGAGATGCACCTGTGGTTCCTGGTCCTACTCAGAGGGGCTGAGATAGCAGGATTGCTTGAGCCCAAGAGTTTGAATTTAGTCTGGCCAAATAATGAGACCCAGTTTCTAAAACAATAATAATAATAACAACATACAAAACAAAATATGCTGATATATCTTCTTGTTTTCATCTGTGTGCATTCTTCTCATAACCTGCCAATATTTTAATTACAATAATTTTCATATGTAAACACAATCATATTTCAAATGATTACCACTTGAACATGGATGAGGATGTGAGAGTAAAACATATTTAATTAGTACATGTTAATTCAAAAACATTGCCTGCAGACATGAGCCTATTTATTTATTTACCTCTTGAGACAGAGTCTCACTTTGTCACAGTGGGTAGAGTGCCATGACATCATAGCTAACAGCAACCTCAAACTCTTGGGCTTAAGCGATCCTCTTGCCTCAGTCTCTCAAGTAGTTGGGACTACAGGCACCTGCTACTACACCCTGCTAGTGTTTCCGTTTTTAGTAGAGACGTGGTCTCATCTTGCTCAGGCTGGTCTCAAGCAATTCACCCACCTCAGCATCCCAAAGTGCTAGGATTTCAGGCATGAGCCACTGCACCCAGCTTGTAAAGTGTTCTTTAAAAGAGAATAATCCATCTACCCAACAACTTAGAAAAATTGGACAATTATTTTTTAAGATCGATATATTCAAAGGTCATCTGAAGACCATTTTACAGGCTTTGTTATCCACGCATGCAAAAATATTAAAGAATTAAAAACAAAGAAAAGATATAAACTATATTACAATTTTGAAATAAAATTACGTTTCCTATTATGTACATAATGCACCTAACATGAATTTGAAATTACAGTGTATTTAGAACACAGTATTAATGTAAGCATACTATGATGTCACAAAATTTAATCTTAAAAGTATAATATTTAAGGTTAACTCATCTCACTGGTGGATGAGAATAGCAAGTGTAAGAACACTTAAGGTAATTTCCATCTACTTTTTTAAAAGCAATACTTGCAGACCTAACGTATCACTGGCCTTAGCCTTCCATGTCCCAGGAGTTGTCCCCGTAAAAGTCTCTGAAACTGAGCACAAGATTGACGCTATCCTTCCAGAATGAACCAGAATAGAAGTAGAGAGGGCTTCTATTCTATTCTGTGGGGCGTCAGCATGAAATTACAAATTCTGCCCAGGCAGGGACTTGCATTAAGCATTTTATTAATAGTTTGCATCGCCTTCACAGGTAGATCCAGGGGTATTTTATTTAATTATTAAACTTATTTTAATTGCAGGAATTTTCCGGCATCCACCCACAAACTGAAGATGCTCCCAGTCAGATACTGATTCCCAGAGTTGCGGGGTGGATGCCCCGCCCACTGCCCCGCCCCCTCTTGCCCCCGCCCACCGCGCGGGCCCCATTCAGGCCAGGCTTCTCCGCGCGGCTGCCCGCAGACCCGGAAGTCAACTGCTAGTAGAGAAGGCGATTCCGTGGTGGCGGGTGAGTTTTTCTTTATGAAGAATTACTCTCTACTTCGCACTCTCGCAGCACTCCTATACCCGGGATCTGGGGGCCATAGAGACCTTGAAATACCCTCATGGCTCCTTCCACCCCGAGTAAATTCAGACGTCCCAGTGAGAATCCGATGTCCTTTCCTTTGGGTTAAAATCGCCCTGAGGCAGGTCCTGTCCCCGATCTTTCTGTCATTGGGCCGTGGAGACACTTCCTTTCGCGCCACGTCTCTACTTAAAACCCGTCGGCGACTCCTGCACTTGCCCTGCGCCCCCCTGAAGTCCTCACCCGCGAGGGGGGTTCACTTCACGCCCTTCCGGGCCCCTAGGCCTCACCCGAGACGCCCCTGGAGGGCAGCGCCGCAGGCCCAGTACCGGAGGAGCTGCGTCCTCTCCCTGGTTGTGGGGTTCTGCAGACCCCACTTCTCTCCCAAGACACCCTCCTCCCTTTCCCCCTTTGACAGGGTCTACTCACCAAGCTTGTTCTCAGTCACCGCTTCCTTCCATTCCGGGTTGGGGGAGAAGACCAGGGCTTGTGACACTGAATGTTCCTTCATTCCACATTCCTCCCCCCGTGGAATTTTGCTGTTCAGGAGGGTGAGCATATTATTCTTATAACTTCCGTGTGAATGTATGGAGAAAGACAGGGATAACAAAAGACAGGAGACAGAATGATTTAGAAAGAGAAAGGAAGAATAAGGGAGACACTTGAACACTGCAAAGTAGAGGACTTGAGGGGGTGGGGGAGTTGCAAAGAGACAGGAGAGTGAAAGGATCCTAGAAAGTGCAGGGAGAGAAAAGCTCAATCCCTGAGAGTTGGAGAACAGCAAAATAGGGAGCAAAGGGAGAGGCCTTGAGATAGTGCCTCCAAAGATGGATGATTTGGAGGCAGGGTAGACAGAGTAGCCTGGTGCTGGGACAAGAGGGAACACCTGGTGACAAGGAGGGCAGATGGAGAATCACAGCAGGCAGGAAGCCTAGGGACCTAGGCTTAACCTTCAGCCCCTCTCCTCTTTGAAGTGGTTGGGAGTTGAAAGGTCCCCCAGAAGTCCTGCTTTTGTCTTTATCCCTTGACCAGCCCCATCTGAAGCTAGCTGTCAGTCAGTCACTGATGTACAAACAACACACCAAGGATTTGGGGAGCTATAATATACTTCCTAACATCACAGTCCTCCACCCTCCCAGTCCTACTTGGGAGCCACTTTTGTCAGTTTGGTGGCAGGAATCAGGAAAACTCTTACACAAATGTATTTATACCATGTTGTGAGAGTTTAGAGAAAATTTTTCAATGTTTTGTGATATTTCATAGCTCAACTTTCAGTTCACATATTTTCAGATACTATATGTTATAAGAAGTTCATTCTTAGTTTAGCAAACCTCTATTTTCTTTCTTTCTTTCTTTCTTTCTTTTTTTTTCTTGAGACGGACTTTCTGTCACCCTGGATAGAGTGCCATGACATCACAGCTCACAAGAACCTCAAACTCTTGGGCTCAAAAGATCCTCTTCTCCCAGCTCCCAAAGTAGCTGGGACTACAAGCCTTCCCACCACAATGCCTGGCTAGTTTTTCTACTTTTGGTGGAAAGAGAAACTTTAGTAGAGAAGATCTCATCTTGCTCAGGCTGGTCTTGAACTCCTCAGGTGATCCCCTGGCCTCAACCTTTCAGAGTGCTAGGATTACAGATGTGAGCTACCACACCTGGCTCTCTGTTTTCTTTCTGGTGTGTGTGAAATTCCTTACATACAGTACTATTCTGCAGTTTGGAGTATTCATTACAGGCCTTGGGATGTATCCCCTGTGGACAAGGAGATTGTATCGTATTCTGTATTCAGCACTGAGCATACAGGGGTGAGGGACTGTGCCCTGGAGGTGAGCTCAATGTGTTTCAGCTCTCCCACTGCTGCAGAGTTTGTGGGGGCCTTACCAGGAGGGCAGTGAGATCTGATGAAAGGGGTCAAAAACTTACTTCTTGGTCTTCCTGCAGGAGTTTATTATCCTTGCATCGCTTCTGGTGCTGCGGACAGCAGAGAACAGTCTTTCCATGTGGTGAGGTCTTTCCTAGGTGTATGGTTGTAGCATAGAAAGGAGTGTGTCAATTCTGAGTATTGAGCAGTGTACTGTTGACATTCAGGGTTAACTTCTAACGATTCATGATACATGACGAAGAGCCCAGAAGAGGAAGAAAAGAGAAGAAAAAATCAGAAATGGCTCTTACTCGGGTAAAGTGATATTCACAGTGGTTTGTTTTGTGTTTTTTTCCTTTCCAAAATGCTGGGCACTAGACTTGCTAATTTTTGCAGTGTCCGGACTGACATGTTTGCTCACACTCACCCCTGCCTTCCTTTAGTCCCTCTCACCTGCACTGAGAGCCCATCTCACCATGACCCAGTGACATGAGCTTGTGAAGAGGCTCCATGGGGCAGAGTCCTGGGAAGGGCTTCACATCCAGACACATATTGGAGATGGGGAGTGGCTGTGCAGTGTCAGTGCTATGGGGTGGCAGAGATTATTCGAGGGCCAGACATGGCCCTTTGATGATCAGCATTAGAGAAGCTGCACATGGAAATCATAGGTTAATGTGCACAAATACTGGTAAAACATGGAAAAGAATGAGGGGAAATCTGTTCTTTCTGATTTTATATTACATTTGAAACTGCATTAAATTTGTAGTATTAAAGTCATGTTTGACTACTGCAATTACAAGAGATACAGATGAGGTAGCTCATGCCTGTAATCCTAGTACTCTGGGATACCAAGGTGGATTGCCCTGGAGCGTAGAGGTTCGAGATCAGCCTGAGCAAGCACGAGAACCCATCTCTAAACATAGCTGGGCATTGTGGTGGGTACTCGTAGTCCCAGCTACTCAGGAGGCTGAGGCAAGAGAATCACATGAGCCCAAGAGTTTGAGGTTGCTGTGAGCTATGACTCCACGGCACAATGTGACAAAGGTGACAAAGTGAGACTCTGTCTCAAAAAAAAAGAGATAATGAAAGTGACTTGTATTCATCTTTTGTTACTGTTATATATGAGTATTAAAATTTTAATACAGTTTTGTTCTTTCTTAAAATGTGTATACATTTTGAGGGGCACCCTCCAAATATAGTAGATCCTCCATAGTTGACCACCTCCCTACACTGACCACCTTCGTAAGTTGACATAATTGTCATGGACCAGACACGTACTGCATGTACACAGTAGGCCTAATTCCTTATAATGACCACCTTCATGCATTGAACAGTTTATATGACAGTCTCTTAGGTGGTCACCTTATAGAGATTCTACTGTATTTTCAAATATGGGTATGTAATAGAGATTAGAGTTCATTTCTATATTTTTATAGTCTACCATTTTTAATAGATTAATATACAGTAATATTTATAAACCATATTAGGTAGAAGTTTATTTAATTTTATTGTCAAAAACTTATTGAAATGCACATTAGCAAAAATAACAATGATAGCTGGGTAGGATGTCATGAGCCTTTGGTCCCACCTACTTGGGATGCTGAGGTGGGAAGATCACTTGAGCCCAGGAGTTGAAGGCTGTGAGCCTAGGAGATGACTGCACTTGTGAATAACCACTGTACGCTAACCTGGACTAGATAGCAAGACCTTGACTCTAAAAATTAAATAAAAAATAATGACAATAAATATCATCTAAAAGTAGGTCATTGATAGACACCTCCTATTATTTCAGTTGATGTATATATGTGTATGAGTATGTAAGTGTATACATGGGATGTGTGCCTGTATGCATGGATGTAATGCTTATGATTATCAAAGGCAAGCATTATTTTATATAAATTTTACATTTTTTTAACATTTGCAATTACATCTTTTTTTGAGACAGAGTGTCACTCTGTCACCCTGGGTAGAGTGCCAGGCTGTCAAAACTCACAGCCAACTTCAAACTCCTGGGCTCAAGCAATCCTCCTGTCTCAGCCTCTTGAGTAGCTGGGACTACAGGTGCCTGCCACTATGCCTGGCTGGTTTTCTGTTTTAATAGAGAAAGGGTCTCACTCTTGCTCAGGCTTGTCTTGAACTCCTGAGCTCAAGTGATCCAGCCACCTCGGCCTCCCAGAGTACTAGGATTACAGGTGTGAGCCACCACACCGGGCCTGCCATTACATCTTAAATATTTTCCATGTTCTCCAACTATCATGTTAATAAGTTGATAGTAGGCTGGGCACCCTTAGCACAGTTGTTGCGGCACCAGCCACATACACCAAGGGTGGCAGGTTCAAACCCAGCCTAGGCCAGTTAAACAACAATGACAACTGCAACAAAAAATAGCCAGGCATTTTGGCTATAGTCCCAGCTACTCAGGAGGCTAAAGCAAGAGAATCACTTTAAGCCCAAGAGTTTGAGGTTGCTATGAGCTGTGACTCCACGGCACTCTACAAGAGTGACACAGTGAGACTCTGTCTCAAAAAAAAAAAAAAATAAATAAGTTGATAGTAGTAAAACCAGTAGTGTATAATGAGCATATATACATGCATTTGTATATAATGACCTTTTTTGCAGTTCTAGATTTTTATCCTTGAACTTGCTTCAACTTTTCTTAATTAGGTAATTCTCTATCAATTTACTGTTGATAGTGATTTGTTACTTAATTGTTTGATACTTTCAGTTCTATTCTAATACCCACACACCTGATATCAATACTTATTTTTGTCCTTCTGTTAGCTCTGAGACCTGAGGCAAGTTACTTAGAGTATCTGAAACACAGTTGTGTCCTTGATATGATGGGAATAGACCTTTCTCTCATGGGCTGCTGTTGTTATAGCAGGTAGTCCATGTAAAGCATTTAGAATAATCCCTAACATATGGGAAGTGGTTAGAAGCTTCTGGTATGGCTATTTCTGTCATCATCAGAGGTTTTAGATTCTGATTTTTTTTTTTTTTTTTTTTTTGAGACGGAGTCTCACTTTGTTGCCCTTGGTAGTGTGCCATGGCATTATCATAGCTAACAGCAACCTCAAACTCTTGGGCTCAAGTGATCCTCTTGCCTCAGCCTCCTGAGTAGCTGAGACTATAGGAGCCCACCACAACACCTGGCTATTTTTGGAGATGGGGTCTTGCTCTTGCTCAGGCTGGTCTTACACTCCTGAACTAAAGCACTATGCCCACCTCAGCCAATTCTGATATTTTTTTGAAGCAAGTATGGACACAATCATCTTGAAGACAACACTTATATTCTAGATCAGATAGATACTAAATGTCACTTGGTGTGTCGAACAGAATAACACCTGTGTTGCTTTGTAATTTGGATTTCTTTTATTGTCCACAAAATGAGAAATCTAGACTGATTTCTGAGAATATCACAACTTCTTATGGAAAAGTGTAATAAGACGCAAAAACATATAAGGAGCTCCAATATACCTGGAATGTGAATCCATCAGAATGCTCACTTCAATTGAATCAATCCATACAATTCTTTTCTCATTTTGCTTCAAGATAAGAATTCTCTCCATTGTCCATAGGTGAAATATGTTTTTCATTTCAGGGGCACTTTACATTCAAGGATGTGGCCATAGAATTCTCTCAGGAGGAGTGGCAGTGCCTGGACCCTGCTCAGAGGGCTTTGTACAGGGCTGTGATGTTGGAGAACTACAGGAACCTGGTCTCCCTGGGTGAGGATAATGTGGCTCTCACAGTTGGGCTCTGCCTTGTGTGTCTTTGCATTTTCTCTTCTGTGCCTTGTGGGAGCCCCTGCATAGCTTGACTGAGACTGAAGCCTAATTGACTCAGAGTGAAAAGCCCCTTCATGACACATTATTTTGTGGTACCACAGCTTACATATGCAAAACACCTTGAAAGTACCTTTTAAAATGTCCAATTCCCCATGCCTTTGATTCATTAGTTGTTGGCAGAGAGCCACATGTTTGAATAGCAGTTTCATACACATTCAGAAAGAGGCCATCTGTGAAATATTTTTTTTTGATTCATTAGTAATGTCCTCTCTCTTACCTAAACATAGGTCTTGGATTTTAGCAAATCACAGCACTTCTTGATTCTTTGTTTTGATAAGTAGGACTCTATTTCTGACCTGAGTGTTCTCTCCATGTTGGAGGAAGGGAAAGAGCCCTGGACTTTGGAGAGTGAAGTGAAAACAAGAAGACATTCAAACAGGGGTGAATGGATCAAAGGTATGCACTCAGGTAAGAACCCAGGTGGGCACAATGGAAGTAGCATCATTAAACAATGTGTGGGAAAGTCTGCAAATGGGGAGTTCTGTGGGTAAAGATAAGTTTGAGTCCCATGTATGGTCTCTGAGTGGAAATCTCTCTTTGCTCTCACTTAACCACTCTGTTCTTACAGATGTGTAATATTTATCCTTCCACCCTCCAGGGGTGCTGCAGCTTAAACAGAGAAAAAGGCAGAGTCTCTATCATGGTGGACAACACCCTATCATCTGGCTTCTGTGAACTCTTTTTCGTCTGATTGTGTATGACAGGGAAGGCCATTTCCAAAGTGTCTTCTCTTCCCATGGTGTATCCTGTACTTGATTCATCTGGTGCTCAGTTTTCTGTCCTTAGAGGTCAGAGCTGCCAGAGACCTGACACCTTGACCTCTTCATGTTCCACTCCATTTCCTGTACTTGGAAGACCTAATGAGGACGTAGGAAAACATTGGCTGCTATTTGCTTGTATCTGAGGCCTGGAAACCACACAGAGCTGTCTGCAGCCCTCTCTGCCTGATTAGGTCTGTTGAAGTAAGAAAAAGCCAAAGTGTTTTTCCTCCTCTCACACGCTACTCAATGTATAGTGCCTCACTTCTGGTAGCTAAAAGCGTGGGGTTTGTTCCCACCAACAACCAAATTTTTGGTAGCCATCAAAGGGTTTCCTGTACTTCACTTCTGACCCTGTCTACCTGGACTTAGAGTCAGCTCCAACAGGCTAAGGGCTGAGTCCCCAAGCCTGCTCCCCACCTCAGTCAGCAATTGCCACTGCTCCAGCCTAACATTTGTCTTCTTATGACTGGCTTATTTCATTTAGTGCAGTGTCCTCCAGGTCCATCTGTTTTGTAGTATGTAGAGTATATCATGTAGTATGTAGAGTTTCTCTTTTTTAGGACCTAAGAATGTTCCTTTTTATATGTGTGCCACATTTTGTTTGTCTGTTCATCTGTTGGTAAACACTTGGGTTGCACCTGTCTCTTGGCTATTTTGAGTAATGATATGAACATTGATTATTAAATGTGTCTTGTCTTCAATTTTTTTTTTTTTTTTTTTTTGCTGTCTTTTGCCCTGGGTAGAGTGCCATGACATCATCATAGCTCACAGCATCCTCTAACTCTTGGGCTCAAGTGATCCTCCTGCCTCAGCCTCCCAAGTAGGCACCTGCCACAATGCCTGGCTAATCATCTCTGAGTCCATCTCATTGAACACTCATTACTGTGTTTAGATTTTCTACTTCTTTTCAGGAAATGGTGCATTTCTAGAAATTAATCTCTTCTTCGTTACTATATTTGCAATCATACAGGTTTTCATTCTCATTCTCTTATAATCTTTTCTTTGCATAAAGTTTATTATGGTGGCCCATTTTGCATTTTTAATTTACTTATTTGAATCTTGAGTTTTTTATATTTTTAAAATTTTTTTAGTAAATCTGGGTAATGGTTGTCAGACTTTTTGTCATCCAAAATATGATCTCTCAATTTCATGACTTTGTCTAGTGCTTTTCAATTCGCTCTTTTTTTTTTTTTTAGGTTTTCTTTTTTTTGCCTTCACAAAATTAAAAAGACTTAAAATATGATAATGATAACAATGTTTAAGATAAGGATTAGAAACAAAAATCTTGTAAAGAACGAACAAATATAAATACATTCAGAAAAGGAATCAGACAATTGCTACATCAAAATATTAAGCAATAATAATAATAATGCAAAGAAAGTAACATTCACATTGTCAAATAAGAGTGTGTCTATTATAGAATGCTTTGACTCTGAGATTCAGTATGGAGTCATCAGTTAATTTCTTCTTATTATTTTTTCTAAGTCTCAAAAGGTAGACAACTAATATTTATAAATAAAAGTAAAAGATTATTTAAAAAACAGATCATGCCATTATTTCTTCATTATAAAGTACTTATTCTTTGGTCACAGCTGTTTTTCCTTTATATGCCATGGGCAAAGCAACCAGTATTCAAGGAAAGCTGCTTCTTTTTCCCAAGTCTTAGCACCAACATCATTTTTGTAGTGGCATTTCCTTTTTTTTTTGTAATGGACTTTAATTTATTGTGGAGCCAAGCATAATACATTCTGGGTAGTTTATAAGCCACAATTTCTTTCAGAAAAATACAATAGACCAGGTTTCCACTAAATATGGGCTTTGTACTTTCTTGGTTTCCTCCAAGTCATTAACCTTTTCACCTATAATCATCTTAGTGATAGGACTTAGGCAACTATTATGTAATTGATCATTAGCAAAATAGCCGTAGTGGCAAAAAAGAAATAGTTTTCTTTTGAGACATGTGATGAACATTTAACCCCAAGGTTGATGTTTCAATTCTTAATTGATTAGTAAAAGACTCAAGTTAATTCTACCTTAAATTTTTAAAATAAGTGACTTATTTTAGAGTCTTCAAAATTGTTGGAGATAATCATATTCTACTATATTCAAGTAGGATTTTGCTAATATATTTATATTATATTATGTATCATATTATTATTGTATTTGATTTAGCCCGGAGAATGTCCTTTTTATTTGGAGGTAGATGTCTTAAGTATTTAGGGGTGAAGTATCCTGGTATGTGTAATTTAGAAAACTATTATCTATCATCCATTTAATATATAAACAAATATGACAAAATTTTAACTGTTGAGTTGAGGTCACACATATATATGGGTATTTGTCATACTATTCTTCTTTTCTGTAGGTTTAGAGTTTTCATACTAAACAGTCCACAAATCTATTGATAGTCTTCGATAAGCCAAATCTTCTGACATAATTGTCATGTTGTGCTTTCTGGGCTTTTCACTTTTTTTCCCACATATAACATCAAGGAGGTTACGCTGTGTGTGTTTTTAGGGCCCTCTTTTAAGTATAAAGTCTGAATTCTTGCAATTTGAGGACTTTCTACTAGCTTGGAGGGTAAATTTCAGAAAGGCTGTAAAGTTAGTCAAACTCACCAGTTTTTGTCTGAATAATTCATTCAAGTGAGGTCAATGAAAAAGTCCCTAGACCAGGAAGTGTCCACCTGCCTTAAGAAGGACATATAGATCCATTAACCATTTCTCATTTCCATTCAGATATGTAGAAAGTAGGACAAAGTGGCCGCTGACGCAAGGGAATCATTCACTTTAGAAAAACAACCTTCCTTGGGATGGAGGTGAAAAGTACAAGAAAAGGTGTCTCAAAAAGCAGAGAGAAATAACCCAGGGAACTGGGTATGGGAGGAGCCAGCTTCTCTTGCCTTTTAAAGGGAAATGAAGTAGCATGTACTCACTTCTCCTCAATCATCTGCTTTTGGTATTCTTCATACTCCTCTCTAGTCATCCCTTGAGCTGTGGCAGGATCAGATGGAGTCCCTTCTTCCTTTTTTTCCTCAGACCCACCACCAAATCCTAAATTCTTTATCTGGTTACTGATCACGCTTTTCATAAAGAAAGCCATTGTCTCTGCCTTAGAAAAATAAAACCCAAGCTCAGACAAAATCTGAGACAAAGATACAAAACAAAGAAAGAAACAAAACAAAGATAAAACACACTCAAGAGAAAACCTCTAAATATTCTCAATGACAGCAGTATGACAGCAAACGACTTTGCTGGGCCTCATCTATTCAAGGGCATTATCATAGAGAAGAGGGGTTTGCCGTCTGTAAGCTGGATTAAAGTGAACTCCTTAATATACAGAGGCAGATGGTTCAGATTACTAAAGCACGCAATCAGAGGCAACCAGCTACCTTCTGAATTAATACACTTAGCTAATTTCACAGGAGCAAAAAACCCCTCACATTATCTATCCCTCTCTCCCTACCGATTTCTAAATTTATAATTATAAGCACAGCAGGACTGTAAGAGTCCTGTTTCAATTAAATTAATTAGAGCTGACTGATTATATAGCTGCAGTGGAATTTCCAAATTCCAGCCCTGGAGTACGACATCCTCTTGAAAAACTGAGTCCACTGAGACTCAAAACCCAGAATGCTTCATTAAGCAAAGATAATCCTTTTGATCCATCATTTTTTCTCACTGGACTCCAAGTACTATGCAAGGATTTGCTGTTTAGTTTGCTTGAATTGTGTACTGCCTCGATGGTTACTGTGTGCACACCTTGCGTAAATACATAATCAAGGCAGGTGTGAAGGGCGAGCCAGTGGGAAGATTTTCTTAGCATTTTCCTGCCTGGAAATATTACTCATCTGCATGGAAAACGGTGTGCTTGATACTTCCAAGTCTCTGATCCAGAAGGTAAGACCTATTTGAGTCAAATCATCAATAGGTACAGTCCTCCTCCTGGGTGCTGTAGTTAAGCTCGCCGGTACCCGGATGAAACTGACACTGTTTTCTAACAAAACACTCTCTACAGCTGTGTTTTTCCTCAGGTCAAGGGAAAACTGAGTAACCCTAAGACTTTAATCTATGCTTGTGTTGTTCTAAATAAAGCACTCCAAGAGGAGGTGGGGCGGGAGGGAAGAGATGTAACCCAGTTGTAATGATGCTTGTTATTTTATCAGAAAGCGGAAGCCCTTGCAGCAAATGATTATCCTCACACTGTGTATAGCAGGTGCCCTCCACCCTCCAATCACAATATACAGGAGAAAATGGTAAATTGCAGCTACATGTACCTTTTTAATTTTTTAAAAAATATATTCATTACAAAATTATGCAAAATATTTACAAAACATTCTCTATAGCTCAGCCACCTCTTTGTAAAATTTTGTAATGAATATTTTGTAAATAAAGGTACATTTAGCTACAATTCTCATTTTCCCCATATCTGGCAACTTTGGGGACACCTAGTATAATCTGGATTTTTGCCTAAGATGCTTGCTTTATACCTTTAAAGTTCTGTTTTCTCTTTCATTAATCTATTTTTAAATGCTGCTAAAGTGGCCTCAATATCAAAGACTAATAAAGATAACAGGGTGAAATGTAAACTTAGAAATGTTAACAGATGTTAACACCTAGCTCTATTTTCACTTTCAGATGGGTTGCTTGCAAACTTGACATAGTCAAACCATTATCTCTAAATTACCATGTATAATAAACCATATTTCATCTCCATTGGGAGTGTTACTAATTAATACGGTCTCACAGAACATTTCAGACCATAAAATAAAAGCCATAGCCTTGTGTTTCTATTGTTTCTTTGTCTACCAGTTGAACACACAAAAATTCTCCTTTAAAAATACTGAACATGTGTTTCATGACATTAAAAATAAAACCTTTATTTCCCAAATGAAAGAACAACCTTAAGTTTTGTCTTATAGTTTTGGTCAGAAAGTGAAATTCCTAAAGTTATACCTACAGCCAACTTGTATTTGATAAAATCTATTATGAAATTCCATTTTATTAAGAATTAGGAAATATTATTAGTGGCAGTTCTAAACTCCAAAGCCAGTTGGGTAATCAGTTGCTGTCTGTCAAGTGATTTTCTATATTTATTAAGCATTGTGGGGACTTTTAGCAGCACCACGGTGGGAACTGAATACTCCTGATATTGCTTTGTTTTATAAAATCAAATCTCTTCTTGTCTCCGCAATAGATAATTCCACTGAGAATGGGGTCACGTATTAAAAAACTTTTAAACAACTTATTATAGTGTCCTTTTCATTTGGGCATCCAGTGACTATTTGCTGCTGTATGTAGAATCTTGTAGAAATAGTTGTAGAATCTTCTATTCCTTCATAAAGGGGGAATAAGTACCCCAGGGTACCAGAAATGGGACCACTAAGTATTACCCTCCCAATGGCTCCTTACCCTACTTACACGAAACTCCCACTCCTTCCTGCAGCTTGCAAGGCCTCACACGATTTGGCCCTTACCTACCTTCCAACCTCACCTACCCTATCCCCTTTGCTCATTCTACTCCAATCACATTGATGTTCCCATTGTCCCTTAGACCAAGCTGGTTCCCACCTTGGTTTTGGTTGAAACTCCTGGCCTGGCCTGTTTTTCTTCCATATTTCACAGGGCTCACCTTCGTTTAGTTTAGGCCTCTTTTCTAATTCACCACCTCAGAGGAATTCCCTGACCATCCGAAAATGGCTGATTTTCACCATCCTGCACTCTTTATCCTTCTATCCTACCCTCTATTTCTTCATAGAACTTATCATTACCTTAAAATATATTTTCATTGATTTAGTTGTTTACCTTCCTTCTACTCCACTGGAATGTGAGGTCCATGAGAGCAGCCAGGGCACCTTTGTATGCTCATTGCCTAGAATCTTGCTTGGCACATGGTCGTTGATGAGAATTTCAAAAATAAAATTAATGAATGATTGCCAGTAAATATAGTGGCTTTTTCATTTTTTTTTAGACAGAGTCTCATTTTGTCACCCTTGGTGGAGTGTCATGGCGTCATAGCTCACAGCAACCTCAAACTCTTGGGCTCAGGCAATCCTCTTGCCTTAGCCTCCCAAGTAGCAGAGACTATAGGTGCCTGCCACAATGCCTGGCTATTTTACAAGATAGGGTCTTAATCTTGCTCAGGTTGATCTCGAATTCCTGAGTTCAAGCAATCCAGCTGCCTTAGTTAGGATTACAGGCCTGGCCTCTAAAAGCTTTTTTAAAGCAATCTGCCTTTAGTAGAGGAAGTCAAGTAACTGTGTGAGTGAGTTGGGGCACTTGCAAGGCTATCTTCAGGCAGAAGTATAATCTTAGTGCTTTACGAATCAAAGCCATAGTGGTTGTGCCTTCTTTGCTACTTCTTAGGAAAAAGAACTGGCTATAGTTTTAAAAAATTGTGTCTCATCCTGATTTAATGGATCATGTTTGTAAACACTGATTGGTTGTGACCTACTTGAAATGTTTGATGGCAACTTACCCAAAGAATTTACTAAAGAAGCTATAATCCCATTAGTAGAATTATATTTTAAGAAAATAACACATTCAAGCAGCATAAATCCATTTAGGTCCTTCACCTGAGATCTTTTGTTTTCTTTGAGACAGAGTTTCACTCTGTTGCCCCAAGCTAGTGTTGTGGTGTCATAGCTCACAGCAACTTCAAACTCCTGGGCTCAAGAGATCCTCTTGCTTTAGCTTTCCAAATAGCTAGGAGTAAAGGCACCCACCATAGCATCTGGCTAGTTTTTCTATATTTTTAGTAGAGACAGGGTCTTGTTCTTGGTCAGGATGGTCTTGAACTTGTGAGCTCAAGCAATCCACCCGCCTTGGCATCTCAGAGTGTTAGGATTGCAGGTGTGAGTCACTGCACCCAGCCCGATGTTTCCTTTCATATTAAATGCTTGGTTTTGCTCCTGTAATTAAGGTTGGTTAGTGGTATCTTCTTTTTTAAACTTCCTCATGGAAATCACGGCTATTAGTTCGTCCTGTCTCAGTTGATATTATCCTCTTAGTGGATGGCACAACAGCGTTTCCAGGGTAAGCCACACAGCTTACCTAAACCTCAGCATTCATGAAGGTCAGCAAGAACTGGCAGAAAAAAAAAAAAAAAGATCACCAAGTACCAAGTGCAGAGATAACATAAAGATGAGATTCACTGGGATGAACTTTCAACCTCTATTCTAACTGGAAAAGAATTCACATAAAATGAAGGAAAAGTCTAGGGAAATATTGTATTTTTCTGTGTAAAATGTGCTCCTGAGTATAATGCACACCCACGTTTTGGGCCCAAACTTTCAGGAAAATGCCCTCCAGAAGGTGGCTGGCTCTCAGGCAGGAGAGACACATCTTGGAGAGGGCTAATGCTTCCTGGTAAATGTGCAGAATGCACAGCCCTCCCATAGCTAGTGCTCTGTGAAGGCTGCCTCTTCCCTTTCCTGGAAGCCCTTCCCTCCCCATGGCAACAGGGGCTTCTACAGAGATGGCCATGGGTGTGGCCAGCAGAAGTTTCTGAGGCCACTCAGCCTGCAGGCAGCCAGATAGGTCCCTGGGACCTGCACAGGGCTCCTGGTCCCCTCTGTGTAGCCAGAGCCTGCCTTGCCAGCCCTGCCACTGCCCCCTCCCTGATCTTGGTGCTCTAGCCCCCTCCCACCATATCGCAGATCATCCCAAACTGGCACTCTATGTGCCTGGTGGGCCCAGGTAGGAGGGTAGGGTGGTCCTGTGAAGCCTGCTGGGCTCTCCTGCTCATGAGCTGCACTACCATATATAATACATATTCTTATTTTTCCCTCAAAAATGTGGACAAAAAGTATGCATTATACATGGCAAAATACGGTAGAAGGAGCATTATGGAAACCACAAAGCAAATTAAATACACAGTCCTAATCATAATAACTGCCTAATGGAGACAATTTAATGGCTCATGTTTTACCTAACAAAATGTCTTGTATGTTACAGACATATTAAACTGTGCTGAAATGCCAGGCCTAATAGCATGGTGCTTTTCATTTCTTTAGGTTGGTTAATATTTTGGTAGACACAAACACAAGGTTATATACCAGTTGTGCAAAGGGATTTTCCGATCACAACAGTGAGATGCTCACTGAATTATACAGGACTGAGGGACCTCCTCATTACTACTGTGGACAGTCACCATCTGTTAGGTTATGAGACCATTTGTGACCTCTGGATTTCCAACACGTCTCAACCCTTTTTCTCCCAAAGTGACCATTTCAGGAAATGCATCTCAGGTTGACTCTTCACCGTCTAGTAAGAATCAATAATGTTATACCTGACAATACTTCAAAATCCGTCTGGTATTCCTTTTGTCCACACTTTTATGACTGGTTATTTCAGGTTAGAGACATCGATTCTTGGTGAGGTAATATAACTAGATTCTTTTTCTTTTCTTTTTTTTTTTTTGCAGTTTTTGACTGGCGCCAGGTTTGAACCCACCACCTCCGGTATATGGGGCCGACGTCCTACTGCTTTGAGCCATAGGCACTGCCCAGTAAAACTATATTCTATTCTGTATCCTATTACAGAACTTCCATGCTGGTACACAGTACCGAGTTGGTACGGAAATTCGCTGGTTCAGTGGTTGTTATTCTCTAACAAGACATGCTGGCCTCCATGACCTGTTTGTAGATCTCCATGTTGGTTCTACATGGAAGGGGAAGATTGGCTGGGAACCAAAGATTAATTTCCTAACTTATTGTATTATATATATATGTATACATACACACACCCATATATACATATACATATACATATACATATACATATACATATACATATACATATACATATACATATACAATTGGTTCTGTTTCTCTGAAGACAGTTCCTGGAAGTCTTCCTTGCTTCTGTGGCAACAGTAGTCCTGAGAGCGGGCGCCTGGTCCAGATGGCAGAGTGGCTGAGGGTCTGGCAGGAGAGCACCACCATTGCCCAAGAGTAGTGGTGAGGCCTGTGTGTGCTGAAATGTGGTAGAAGTGATGCTGCTGCTGAGCTGATGCGGTTGAAATGGAAGAATCCAGAAGAATGAGCAGTGACGCCAACAAAGGGGTACAAATACATCAGAGTAGCAGTACCCAATGGTCGTAAAAGGGGTTCAGAGGAAAAGAGCGAGCAAATGCCACGCAGTAGGTGACTAGGTGTTATCTGAACTTATTTGTGAGCATCTTAGAAACTTAATGGAACTCTCGACACTGTTCAGGACTGTTGCCTTGTAACTCACAGGCAGTTAAGAGAAAGGGCCAAAAAGCCTGGGATCGAGTGCAGTGGGATATATTCAGTTGTCTCTTCTGATTTTCAGACCTGTAAAATAACAGTGACCTTTTATCATAAGGACACTTGCACTAAACTGTTTATTGCAGCATCTGTCTAGTTTCTGGCTCTTATCGTGTACTCTGCGCACTTATTTCATTTATCACATTTTAAAGATCAAAAACTGAGGTTATGATCTATCCGGACTCCAACACGCAATTATTTCCTGGTCATTTTTTACTTGGATAGTTAAGTCAAAATCTATGTCCCATATATGGAACTCAACCTCCCCTTCCCTCACCTCCAACTCCCATTCTTTTTTGTGTTCTCCATTTTTATTTTAGAACATGATACTATGTTCCATTCAATTCCCTGAGCCAGAAGCAGAATAATGTCCTACATTATTCCTTCCCATTCATTCCCACACCAAATCACCATTGGGTGTTTACTATGTCGAAACCCTAAACTTCTCCTACAGTGTTAGGAGGTGGGGTCTTTGGAAGTGATTAGGCCATGAGAGTGAAACCCTCATGAGTGGGATTCATCCCTTATGAAAAAGGCCCCGAGATTGTCCCTTACCCCTCTGCCTAGGGAGATTACAGTGGAGACAGCCATCTAAGAATCCAAGAAGCAGGTCCTCACCAGACACCAGTGCTTTACCATGGACTTCCTAGCCTTCCAGAACTGGGAGAAACTTGTTTATAAACCATGTCATCTATGGTATTCTGCTATAGCAGCCCAAATAGACTGAGACAATGCTACTCTAATAGTAGATAAGAAAATATTTGCTGTTTTCATAATTTTCTACTTTTCTATTTTCACTGTCTTGTTCTTCCTTCAGGCCACCATTTTCCACTGTAAGGAACATTGTAGCTGGTCTGTCTCTAGTCCAATCTTCCCCCAATCCAATCTCCACAAAGCAGAGATTGCAGTGTTCAAAATGCAAATGTTCCCTCTCTGCTTAAAACTTTCATGAACTCCCATGGCCCTTTGGATGAAGTCCAAGCTTCTTAGCCTGGACTTACCCTGGGAGCTGGCCTTTGTATATTCGGTCCAACCATCATTCTCTCCTTTATACTTCAGCATAACAGACTTACAAGTTGTCAACTAACCTATACCGTTTCTCAACTCCATGCTTTTGTTGATGTCATTTCGTCTGCCTGGAATAATCCCTTCAGTCCACCATATCTGCATGGCAAATCAGAGCCTACACACACTGTCAGCACCTGGTTCATACAATCCCTCCAATTTCCACTCACCTCCCCACCCTACTTGTTAGACACAGAATTCTTCGAATGACTATTTGTGCATAAATTCTGAAAAATTCCCTTGTTATACTTTCAAACAGTTCCTCATCATGATGCTCCCTATTCCTTCTAGAGTTCCTGTTATATGTACATCATACCTTCTGATGGTCAGTTCATTACATCTTCCACCATTTTAATATCTGTGCTGCATTTATGGTAATATTCCCAGTTCCATCTTCTAATTGAATAACTTTTTCAGCCATGTCCAATCTTGATCCCTCCCCCATATTTATGTTGTCGTGGGGTGGTTCTTTGAAATTCCAGCTGTTCAATTTTTCAGTATTCCATTCCTTCCTCATTGTTTCTAGTCTTTTATAAACTCTTCAGTATTTTTAAAGTCATTTTATGTGTACATACCTGTCTTTTCGAGGTTGTTATATTCTCTCAGATTCTTGCAGGTGCCAAGTTTACTATTTTATTGTGTCTCTTTTATATTTTTCTGGTTTGGTTTGTAACTTTTAGAGCTCATTTCAGTTAGGACTGGCTGTTCTGTGGCTAATATGCTTTTGTTGTGCAATTCTTTCTTTTTTTTTTTTCTGCTCTCCCCTTCCCCCACCCCCACCATGTCCTTAATTGTCCTCATATCAAAATTGAATACACAGGATTCATGCTCCTCCATTCTTGTGATGCTTTACTAAGAATAATGTCTTCCACTTCCATCCAGGTTAATACAAAGGATGTAAAGTCTCCATCTTTTCTAGTGGCTGAATAGTATTCCATGGTGTACATAGACCACAGCTTGTTAATCCATTCC